>NDGM011092139.1:0-22841 GCA_002564305.1 Octomys mimax
CTGTTTTGCAACTGTCTCATTACTATTTGTTTCTGAATAAAATTTTAAGAAAAGAAAAAAAAATAAAAAATAAAGTCAGATCTTTGTTTTTTTTTATTGGTTCTGCTTTATTCATTCATTCATTCATTCATTCATTGCTCAGGATTGCTTTCATCATTCTGGACCTTGTGGTTCCCTGTGAATTTTAGGATTATTTCTTTTATTTCTAAAAGAAAGCCTAGTATTTTTGGTGGGAATTCCACTGAATGAAAATGCATACACACATGACTTTAAGCTGCACATGATCATTTTAAAAAATATTCTAATGTATGTCTACTAATGCCTTTTCTTGTGTTTGTTGCCTATAGCTTATTACAATTTTCATTGTAAAAATGGGGTTCAATTTACTCCTATTTAGTTTTTGTAGTTTTTATGAATGGGAATGATTTAATTTTTCAACAAATTTACTAGTGATATACAAAATGATCATTTTTTAGTGTCTTGATTTTGTATGCTTTAACTTTACTAAATTAATTTCAACTATAACATCTTTTTGAAGTTTTTAGATTCTTCCAGCTAAAATCAGGTCATCTGCAAACACGGGTAGTACAACTTTTTCCTTTGCCAATTGAATCCTGTATTTCTTTATGTTACCTAATTACTCTTACTAGTATTTTCAGTACTATATTAACTAACAGCGGTAAAAATGGACATCCTTATTTTATTCCAAGTCTTATAAAAATGGTTTCAGCTTTGGTCCTTTTACTTTACTGGCAGTAAGATTTTATATACAACGTTTAGTTTCTTGAGGTATGTTTCTTTCTTATCTAGTTGAGAGAGATTTTTATCATGAAGGAATGTTGAAACTTATCAAATGCTTTTTCTGTAGCTACTTGAATGATTCTGTTTTTGTCCTTGATTTTGTTAAGAAGTGCTATCATACTTATTGACTGTCTCTGGAAAATCATCCTTGTGACAGAGCCCATTTATTAATATGTTATTATTTTTGATGAATTGTTGGACTCAGACAGTATTCTGTTGAGAACCTTCTCATCTATGTTCATCAGGGATATGGGTTTCTAGGTTTCAGCTTGTATTTTTACCTAGTTCTGGCATCAGGTAATACTAGCCTTACAAAAATGTTTGGCAGCTTGTTTCATTTCAGTTAATTGAAATCTTTTGAGAGTAATGAGAATGTATCTTTAAATGCTTTATAAAGCTCAGCCATAAAGCCACTAGATCTGGGATATCTTCTAGACTGGAAATTCCTAACTACTGATTCAATCTTACTAAGTAGTTACTTTGGGTTCAGTTATAGAGATGCTCAAAAGCATAGTCTCTGTTTATTTTCACTTTTGGTTGGTATGATGAGTGTCTATGAGTGCCTCAACCATCTGTATTGCAGATGTTCATGTAGATAGCTGAATAGATTTTCAGTGAACTTAGGCTTCCCAAAGTAGGTGCCCTTTCTCCATCACGTGTCAATTCTTGATGGCTGTAAAGGTTATGGTAGAATATTCCATAGATTCTGTCGTATAGGATATGGAAAATACTATCTTCATGCCCTTCAGAGCAAGCATGGATCATACCAAGATTTGTTGTAGCAACAATACAGTCCAAGACCATGGGTTGTGAAGGAGACTATTCCCATGACTCTTAAGATGATCACGGGAGATGCGGAGCCTCAGTCACCAGAAACATCCTTCCAGAATGATGGGATAGGATCGGACATTCTCTGGGTCCCATGAAATGAATACAGGTGATTCTGTGTCTGTGGTCCTGCATAACTATAAACTCAAGGTTTTGAATACAAAGCGGAACATCCTTCCATTTTAAGAAATGGGATGATCCTAGGTTTTGTAGTGGTGTTAGTCACTTTTATGAAGGATACCATTTTTAGATCCCCCAGAGTATGGATGAAACCCTTGTGTCTGTGGTACAACTAGCTGTTTTCTTGGAGGTTCAGAATAGTGAATACTTTCTCTGTGGTCCCACTGGTTGAAGTTGGATAGTTTTGTGGCTTGTGGCTCTGGTATTGGCTAATCTTTGCAGATGATGTGCATTGAAATGTATCTAGGTTATGTCATGGTGTACCACATGCTCTGGTGGATATGGGAGTTGTATTATTGATAGGCACAGTTCAGCAGATAGAGGATGTGAATGGGAACTTTCCCCTGGACCCTCAGGATAAGCTATGATGGTGCTTGGGTTGGAGACCTTGCCTAATTCCCACCATGTGAACACAAATGATGCCGAGGTTTTGATTGAGTGGTAGTCATACCTGGAGTTGCCAACATAGCTGGGATCTTTCCCGGCTTGTGATAAGTCAGCACTTTCTTTCAGTAACTATAGTTCTGACGCTATGGGCTGAGAAGGACCCCTTCTCAAATTCCCATGGGTGAGAGTGGCTATGACTACTACAGTCCTGAAGCTGAAAGATTCTGAGAAATGTGTTTCTCTCCAATGAGACATGCATAGGTTCAAGGTTTCTGATGATATCAAGGGTCAGCTGCATACTCCTAAAACAAAGCGAACAGTAGCACTTATTACTGTATAAATTTTACATCTGGAGAAGGGAGAAAATTAAGTCATTTTAGTCACAGGAGCCACTCTTTGACTAGCTACTTCATCAACCTGGATTCAATGTCTATAAGATTCATGCTGGGCTTCTGCCATTGAGACTTCTGGTCTACCCCTATGATTTGGACTTCTGGCACTTTCCGGTGCACTGTTTTCCAGCAGCATGGGGTCTCCTGGCAAGAGAGCTGTGCTGAAGTTGCAGTTTGGTTTGTTCTTTTCTCTATGCTTCCTTTCATATTCTCCCTGCTAATTAGGGCTCTTGTCATTTCTGTGCTGATTTCTGGATTTCTCCCAAATCTGACTGTTTGCCATGTGGGTTTCCCTTTCTTTCCCTGATGCTCCTCTGTGGCAGCATTGCCTGGGGAGCATCACTGTTCAGCCCCAACTACACCTATTGCTGTTGAATTAACACTAAGAACAGGAGACAGAAGAGTAAATGACAGCTCATGTAGGAAGTGCTACTTTGGCCCCAGAAGTCTTCATCTGAGGCTAATTTTGCCTACCCTAACACCAGAAAGCATTTGATGGTATCTAGAGACAATTCTAAAATCATCATTTTGTGGAAGGAGTACTGTGTCCCAATGCCGTATATCTCAATGCTGCACGAAGAACTATCTTGTCCAAAAAGTTAACATTGCTGGCTGTGAGGATGCCTCCTAACTACCCTTGGGGTTAGTGTCACAATCTATTCTGGCTTCTGTAACAAAATACTATGGAATGGGTGGCTTAGGATGGCCAGATATTGAGTTCTCATGGATCTGGGAGCTGTGATGTCCAAGATCCACACACCACAGAATCAGCATCACGTCACTTTCTTCTCACTTCCATCTTACATAGCTAAAAGGGTAAGAGGTATCTTCTGGGCCTTACAAGAACCCTATTCCATCTAGGAGGGACCTCACCTCCTAATACCTAATGGTTGAAGGTTAGAACTTCAACAATAAAATTTGACAGATGTAGATGAAGATATAGAAGATTTAAGGTCTGGAAAAGGATAAGCAAAAGAAGTTTCCTGGTTGCAAGCAATTAAGTTTTTGTTCCGAGTCCTGGTCTTATGCAGACACTCAATTTCTGAAAATTCACCAGCCTATATGATTTTTGTGTCTGTGTTTGTGGATGTAGGTATAGTGTATGTACTAACTGTATAGAAGAAAACAGATTGTGCATGACACTTTGCCTCTTACTTACATTCTTTATAATTTTGCCACTACTATTTCTAGTCTAGAAATAAAGAAACTGGGGCTTCAGGAAGATAAGTGGGTTACTGCTGAGAAACAGCATAAGCTGGTGCCATATTATCAAAGCTCAGATTGGATCCTTTATTTTTCTAGCTCCAGATCTTGAAGTTCATTCAACCCCAAGCCAGCAGCAAGCAAATGCTAATTATAGGCACTTGGATAGAAAAATAATGGTTTCCATTTTCACAGGATCCAAATTTGGGGTCAATCAGCACCCTTGAGCTCTCTTCTCTTTAAATTGCTTCAATTAAGATATAAGAAGCTTCTGTTGCTTCCTAACTAAAGAATGTATGATGGTAAAAGTGAGAAAATGGCAAAAGCAGACAAGTGGTAACTTTGTAGATTATCTCAAGATTGGGACAGAAATATAAAATCACTGAAGCTAAAAAACACAAAGGAAAGTTTTAAGGCTGTGCATGAATCCCATTCAGGATACTCCCGAAGGGCTATGGATTGTCAAAATCTATGTTGAAGCTAAGTGTACAGAGAAAGAAATTATCAATTACTGAAATGGATCACACACTATTTGTTTTAGAAATATTTCATAGGTGTGGCCCACATGAGTACGTGGTGAAAATAGCTCAACAAATTCATAAGAAGCCATTGGTTAGAAGCATACGCAAAACTATCAGAAAACCTCATGATTAAAATGTCAGTCACCCTAAAGCTGCACAAACCTGAGTCTCCTTCCACTCCTCACAAATTAGGACCTTTTAGTGGTAGTTTATGTGAAATCAGAATTAGAACATCGATCAAAATCTTAAGTCCATATGGGCTATGTTAATTATGCAAAATATTTTGTAATTAATGAAAACCATGATCTCAAATTGCCTTGAATATAATCTGATTTGATAAATGGTAGTGATTTGTCTGATTGTACTTGGGCTCCTACTTACAAACACAGTGAGATTCATACCAGAGATCTATTACTAAAATTCCAAAGCTTATTTTGGCATGAGTGAGGAGGGAGTGAGGGATGGGGGAAATGTGAAATAGAAATAACTGTAAGACCTGTAAGTTAGCTAAAATAAGTAGGAAATTCAGTGGAGTCTCCCCAAGCTCCAGTTTAAAATTTAATTTTTGAGTAAAGAAAAATACATTCTCAGAGATGGAAAGTCATTTATATGTTTTAAGATGCTAATAGTGATAAACGCTAATGTATCTAGTTAAACAGATTTATTTGCTCAGTGGGCCAAAGGAATGAAGGTTATTGCTGGCCTGTTTTAGCAGTTACTAATGATTTGTACAATGAAAATATTTCAGGCAAATTAAAAATAGAAAAAAATACATTATGTATCACATACAATATAATCTATATATACATACTGAAAGTTGCTGCAAGTTCTGTTGACAAACACAGCCAGTAGTAAATCTTTTGATATGGGCCTGCTTTTCTCCCCTATGAGCTCTTCTCCCTGCCAGATTGTAGCTCTATGCATGATGAGAGAACCCATCCTTGGCCACTGCCCTTCTGTGCTGTCCCAGTCACAGACATTCTTGGTCCCCTACTCGGTACCCAGCAACCTCCTTCCACTGTCTGTGTTGAGACCAAAAAGCAACATAGATGAAATGCACATGATTCCTGCCTTCATTATGGAAAAACAATGTACTCTTCCTTTAACAGAGCAAATAACATTCCACGTGTTAATATTTAGGAGGTTAAAACAAACCAAAAAGGGTAGTCAGCACTAAATGGGTCATAATTTATCTAGTGTACTCATAATAAATTATGTAAACAAATGAGTTATATGTTTGTACTTTTCCAACCAGTTGTTTTGGTCTGATGAGAAGAGATGCAGAAAGATTGTGTGCTTTATTATAGTAGATTGAAATGAAAAAGTGCCATCTCAAGGTTTCTTCACTGAAAAGAATATCACAATAGGTCATGCAGGTCCACACCTGTAATTGCAGACCTCTGGAAGGCTGAGGAGGGGGCAATGTAAATTTCAATTCACACCATATGCAATTTAGTGAGGAAAAAGTAAACTGGGGGAGGAAGTAGAGATGCATGTCTATGGGAAGAGTCTAGGTTCAACCCCCAGCACTAAAAAATAATATCACAATAAGATCTTTTCAGAGAGGAGTTGGAAGGAGTTGACGTCTTAAATTCCAGTAGTGAGCAGCTTACTGGCATTGCAAAACACAATCCCTACTAGAGTTTTCCAAGTCAGCAAGAGGCAGGTTTGAATATTTTCCCTAAAAGTGGAAGTTCTTCTGCTCTTACTTGGAATCCATTAATCAGTTATTAGAAATATGTGAAATTACATAAAATGTATGAGTGTGTGTGTGTGTATGCATGTGTACACTACCTGCCTACATCCCTCTGATCTAACTAATTTATTTCTTTCCATAGTAGAAAAAAAATATGTAGGCTTTCTCAGATACTCAAAGTTTTATGACCTTTTTGCTTTACAAACTTTAATGGGTGAAAAGGAAAAATAAAATCATTCCTGCAAGAGGGGCAGTCCCAGGTGCCGCTCTCAGAGCACATAAGTACAGCCTTTAAAACAAATAGGAACTTTCTGGCATATTTCACATCTTGAGGTTTTATGGGCCAGTTTGCTCCTGTAAAGGAACTTTTAATGCTTCAGTAGCAATCAGCTAGGGGAAGTGATTTTCATAGTAGTCTTTAATATAAAGATCAGTTGAAAACGATGATTGATTTGTGTTGAGGTAAGAATTGAATCTCCAAATGCCACAAGTATTTTCAGTTTGAGTCTAAAATGATTCTCACACTTATACAAAATGTAGATGTTTATTTGTATTGGTCTTGAGAAATATGTTTAGAATGTAAAAGATATGATTGTCTCATTTCATATCTAAGGTCTTTGAGAAGAATTGGTCTCAGTTTCTTTATAACATAGGGATATATGTATTTACTTCACAGCTTCCTTTTTTGAAACATGCAGAAATCTTATGGAAGACTTGAGTTTATTGCTCAAAAAATTTTCAAAGTGAAAGACTCAAGTAATTGGAATCCAGGCACTCCCCCCAAAAGCCCAAAACACACATATTAGCATCACACCAGTAGCCCACTTTGTAACTTTATTTATTTATTTATTGGCAGAACTGGGGATTGAACTCAGGCCCTTGCACTTGCCAGGGAAGCGCTTAATCCACTGAGCCATCTCCCCAGACCTGTAACATTTAGTCTCTCCACCCACCCTCCTAACTTCTACTTTCAAAACCATAGGTTGTGCTTACCTTTCTTTTGAACTTTGGAAATGAAATTATACATTCCGTCCATTTGCATTTGAAATTCTCTTGTCGAGCATTCTCTGTGTGTTACGTGTACTATTAGTCTTTTGTTTCTATGTTATAGGCACAATTTTAGGATCAATTCAGATATGAAAGGACATAGACTTTCCAGTTTGGGAATAACACAAGCACTTCTATGAATGTTCCTGAGCATGGCATTCATTGAAAATATTTGTTGGTTAAAATACATAACTTGGGGAGAAGCATCATAAGGAACCTACTTGGTGAGTTTAATAGATATTGCCAAGTACTTTCCCAAAGCATTTGTACCAGTTTATAATCCAGTATACCAGCAATGCATGAGCACTTGTTTTCTTATACGCTTGATAATGCTTGCTGTTGACATGTTCATTTTATCCATCCTAGTTATAAGTAGTTGTGTATGATTTTGTGTTTGCCATGACTAAGCCACTTGTCATGTTTCCCCACCACTTGGATGTGCTCTTCTGTGATGTGCAAATTCAAAGATATTTTAGCAAAAAGTTCATCTGGGTCATTTGACTTTTCATTATAGAAGTCATTTCTGTATTCTTGTTTAGAAAACTATATCTTTTATTTGTAGCTTTTTGTTTTTCTCTTAGTGATGTTTGCTATTGAAAGGTTCATCTTAATGTTTTATAATGCATTGTGAATTTTCCTTCTTGATTATATTATTTTGCTTCCAGTTTACAAAATCTTTGCTTATCATGCAGGCATAAAGATATTCTCTTATTTCCTTTTGAAATCATTGTCTTCCACTTTTGGATCTGCTATTCATATTGAATTTGTATTTGTCTGTAGTATAAGGAATCAAGTGATATTTTTTGATCCATGTGAATACTAAACCCAATGGAATTTTACAAAATAAGCGTTTCCCTATATGCTGCAACTGTGTTGCCTTTGATATAAATCAGGTGAAAGGTTAGAAGGCATGTGAAACCTCTGCTGCTTGCACTACTTCTGTAGTCTTTGATCTGTCTGTGATCTGTTTGTGCATTTCAGTGCCAATACCACATTCCCTTCCTTACAAAGTCTTTATAATACACCGTATATCTGCCTGTAGTACTGTCTGCATTAGTGTTTCTGCTATTTTTGGACTTTTACATTCCATGCAATAGAATTATCTGATCAATTCTTGTGAAAAATTCCAATATTTTTCATCAGGATTACAATCAATCCACTGACACACTCATTTTAAATTTTATGAATCCATTAATTATTTTTTATGATTGTAGTTTAGAGGCTTGTATACCTTTCATAATTGGAAGTCTATGTTGGTAAGATAGATTCTTTTTTGATTGTGTTGGGTTCTGAAATGAGTACTACATTGGCCTCACAGTATGCACAGGAAAGTATTCCCGTTTTTGATAATTTCTAGGAGAATTTGTATAAGACTAGTTCTAGCCCCCTTCAGTTGCTGGAGGAATTCCAAAAATTTTGATTGTTATTATTAGGTAGGCTATCACATGTAAAGTACTTAGACAGTAGAATTTGATAAGTGCTATAAAATATTAACATTTTTTATGTCCTGGGACATCCATTATTGCCACACACATCACTACATTAGGATGCCAAGAATGAACAGCAGGCTTTATTCAGAGAGGTAACATGCTTTAAGCAATTCCTTTAGAAGTCGCCTTCAGAATTTCAGCTTTTATTCAATTATCAATCGACTACTGAACGTTTTCAGAAGATATTTTATTCTGTTGCCGTAAAATTATTATTACATTAAAGTAAGTGAGCCTGGACAGCACAAGTTTAAATAATGAATGTGGCTAACTTCAGCTCAAACCCAGGAAGAATTCTTTGAAGAGAACAGCAGAACACTGACTTGGGGGCACATGTGATTCCTTGTAACTCCCAGATTCTTTCCACAGAACTGTTTTCATTCCTTCACTATATTCTCACTCCATTGCTCATGGAAGACTTTTCAGGAGTTACTTCCATTTAAAGTATCTATTTTTCTACCTTCAATAAAATAGGGTTCGTGTTCCTATCGCTACTGAAATGACTCCTCAGAGTCCCCAAAACCGTATCACTCTGTCCTCAACTTTTGGGCTATTGAATTTGGTGCATTAAACACACCTTTATTCTTGAAACATAGCTCAACACAGCATTCTAAGACAACCTGTACTTTCCGCTTTTTTGTTTGTTTGCTCCTTCCCGTTTACTATTTCTTTTGTGTTGTTCTTGACCAGCTAACTTATTTTTGCCTGTGTGGCTTTGCGTGGTGAGTTCAAAGTTTATTTTCCCGGAGTGTGTACCCTCACTTTTCAGTGCTGTCACTTAAGTGTATTTGCACAACTACAGTATACATTTTGCATCCCATACTCCTGTTTTTTCCTCTTTAATATTACCATTTGGCGACCTCTTGGGTCCCTCAAATTTAACCCTATTAAAATTTGCTCCACCAGTTAACTCCAAGACAACTTCTAAGAAGCAGAAGCTAATGCCATCTTTCTAGACTTGGAGATTTTTTTGGCGGGGAGGGATTGTGGGGGTACAGGAAATACTATTATTTAAACTCCAAGGGCCAGGGACATAGCTCAGTAGCACTCTGCCTGCATGACAAATACAAGGTCAAGAGTTCAATTCCTGATTTAAAAAATAAACTCCAGGATATCATTAATTGATTAGAAATATTAGTTTTTAATCTGCCCACTGTAGCCAGAATAATCTTTTTCTTGAACCTGGAATCTTTTCATTGCTGCAAAGCATCTATTTAATGTCAGCTCATACCAAAAGAAGGCAGGTTATTATATTCTGGGATCTCATCAGTGTTCAACATGCTTGTAAAGTGATAAGTTACAACTAAATAAAATAGAATCAAAAATTTGCTTTGTGGGCGGGAGAGGGAATAGGAGAAAGTGATTTATCTATGTATGCAAACAAGATGGTTTGGACAACTGTACTGTGCATTTCTGCTGGTCTATGGAAAGAAGCAGTTAACGCTTTAATTTGTTTCATCTCCTTTTTTCAATTGCTTCTCCTTTTTGTTGTCTTAACTTTGTATACATTTCTTTCTTTCTGTCTTCCATGCACACATATATATGGTAATATGAATAACTGATTGGAAGACAACGCTACCTATTAAATAATGTGAAAGTCATATAACTACGTTAAGAGAAAATCTGTATCACTTGTAAGTTGTTTTAATTCTAATTTCTATTATCTCTAAAACTTAAAAAAAAAGTTTGCCCCCTACATATGAATATCATTTCTTTTCACATATAGGAATGAACTCTTCCAATTATGAGACATTACTTAAGTTAAAATTTATCGATTGGCATAGTCAGAGATCAGATATAATATACCCCCCAAATCAGCATCTTAATACAAAGAATCTCTTCAGGTCAGATCATATTAACTTATCTTCCTCGGCACCCTTCCTAGTAGCAGCACAGAAAAGCCATCCATGCACTGGTCTATTAGACACGTGAGTCCTGAGTATCTGTGACAGCTGGGAAATGTTCAATAGAGAAGAAGAGAAATCAAGGACTCTGCACATGAGTTATGGCAGAATATGACAAATATGGCAGAAAAATTTTTCTGTGGGTTAATATATCCTCCTGAACTCATTTGTTGGAAACATGTTTGAAATCCTAAGCCATTCTGAATTCTATGACAAGACCTTGAGTTGGCTGGTACCATGTTGCACAGACAGAATCATCCCGTTGTTTGACATATCCAAATGGTATATGCTGCCATTGAAATAAATACTCTAGGAGCTCTCTTAGTTATCACCATACCTGTCATGGTACTGCAGTAGTTGTATAGCATTAAGTTCTTCCTTTTCTAATACCCAAAGCAAAAGCACAGTGATGGTGGGAGTTATAATACGCCAATTCATGAAGTGCTATCTTGAATTGGAAATTGTTCCCAGTAAGAAAATTCCTATGCTAAGACTGCTAAAATCTGAGGTAAGAATAAGTCTTCAATATGTGAAATTGAGAGACATTAAAAAAAATAAATCCATGCTAGATTTGCTACTGCACCTCAAACTGCAAAAGTTAAGGTCATGGTACTTGATAAATGCTGAGTTAGGACGTGAAAGGCTTTAAATTACAAAATGTAGTGCTCTCCAAGGTTTCAGGTATCCCCTGGAGGGTCTTAAGACAGTATGCCCTGAGGATGGGAGGGGACTTTGCACTTGCATAATGTCAACATCTCACTCACAACTAGCATTAATTTTTAACATGCAGTGTCTATTTAATCAGCTAATCAATTAACTGTCTTCCACATGCAGCCTATTAGAAGCTGATCTGGCCTTGCCCTTGCACCCAGCTGGTGTTTGCGCCCTAAACTCCATGCTATGAATTCCAGTTGGACTACAGAAGAAATAAATCTAATGATGCCTTCTGTAGGGAAAATTTCGTCTTACAATTCTACAGCAAAGAAGAAACAATAAAGTATCAGTTCGACTTTTAAGTAAATAAGGGGTTATTTGGCTCCTGAAGTTTTCATTCAAATGACTGATCAGATCTCTCACATGTCTGCTTAAAAATGTCTGCTTTAGGTCGTTAGAAAATGACAGACTATGATAAACAGGATGATAGTTAGGAGCATGACAATGAGGTATTGTTTACACAGAAGATTGAGTAACTGGTATAACAAAAGGGGTTCTTGGGTATCTATTGTGTGTACAGCGACGAGATTTACTGGAGCTTTTATCATTTCTGCAAAGCTCTTTTCCAGCCAGCTTCATTAACCTGAAGTAAATCAAATCATGCAGAAATCTGGCTAAGCCAGAAAGAAACCCAAGAAGATACAACACAAAGAAAAACAGACACAAGATGATAAGGTTTAGAATCTTTGGCATTTTTCATAAACATTTTGTTTGACGATAATTAAATTACAACCCAGAGACAAAAAAAAAAAAAAGGAAACTATTAAATTAGGTTTTTCTGTTAACTTTTCTTTACAATACATATACATATATAAAACTGCACATACAAAGTATGTGTGAATAAAATATAGCCTGTAAAACTTAAATATCATTTAAAAAGAAAGATATTATCATAAATTTTATATAGGTATAAATCAAACTTTTTACTTGATGGAAGAGTACCACAGAATTATAGGATATCCAGGTGTCTGGTCTTTAAGAATTTGGTCCTAAAACAGTTTTCTACAGAATATAGCTAATTCTTGACCTGAAGATAAATAAAATATAAAGTTAGATGGCCAGAGTGCTTTAACTTTCAGCTCAAAACATTTAGACCAATGAAATGATTATGATACTTAGGCAAGTAGCCCAGGTATTAGTTTCTAGCTTAATATACTTTTCACTACTCGAAGGCATTCATTCTTCCCAACCAGCTTTCTGAAGCCATATACTGAGGTCTTGTTTTAGAAATAAACAAAAGAGTAAAGCCAAAAGAAATGGTATTTTAAAGCAACTGAATACTTTCGTGAGCCCTCACTCTTTCCAAGAGGGTCTTGGGACACCCATTGCCAGCAATGGGCTGTGAACATCACGCAAAAATTCTCATGCATATCTTTTGTGATAGCAGTTGAAGGCCTTCTAAAGATCTGGGTTGATTCTGACAACCATTGAAGACTTGTTATAATATATATTATCCAGACAGACCAGAGTCACCAAAGAGCTGTTAACTCTGAAGAAGCTTCCTGGAGCAAAAATCTGAGAAGAGAGTGTGGGTGGAGAATGGAAATGACTCTTAATTAGAATCTGTAGGAGGTGTGCAAACAAGTTTGGAGTCACTCTTGAGTCCACGTGGTCTCCGGGTGGATCTCTTGGAGGGCATTCAGCCCCTTCCCGTGGAAGCCTTGCTTCATTTCCTATTTGTGGTTGGATTTGAGTCTTCCACAGTCTAGGGGTTGGTTCTGTTGGTTGGGCTGAGACTCTAACGCAACTAGAATCCTGTGTGGGGCTGCATGAGCAAGTGCTCGTGTGTCTGTGCATCAGAAGAAGAGAACACCCTGGGTACCACTGAAGCCACTATGACATTGGTCTGATCAGCCGCACAGCACAAAGTGCCGGGTTGGAAGTCAGTGTGGCCCTAGCGTCGTGCGCTTCTTCCGAAGGGGGCTGTGGCTGCTGCACAGTTTCAGTTCTGAGTACTGCACCTGTGAAAACAAACAGCCATGACGCTGGCGGCTGGGTAACCCTAGCTCACCACAGAGTGTGTTAATGGCTCCCCAAGGACAAACCAAGGCAAAGGAAGGAAGGTTCAAAAGTAATGAATCATTTTCCAAACACAGGAACATGGAGGGATTAATTGCAGGAAGGATTTGAGAAGTCATGCATCATTTCTTGAAACCAAAATATTAAAAGCAGATTTTTCTAATGAGAGGCATAGGTTTCTACCTGCTCCAAGCACTGCCAGCTGATCTTAGTTCTGTGTGTGCCAGCACTCCACCATGTGAAGCTTAATCAATGCCTCTTGGGAATGTTTACCTTGGTATATAATATAGCAACTTACTGAGAAGTATTCATTAAAAATATCTAAAATCTTAGGGAATAATATCAGTCAATTAGGGACATTTATTTTGCCCGGGAGATAACAAAATGCTGTAACTGATACTGGGCCCCAGACTTAGATAGATTTTTCTTAAAAATTAATTTCATTTACAATGTAATGACTAAAACATCTGTGATAAATACGAGCTCTCAGGGAGTCCCTGGTGGTACGCTGCCATTGTGTTACTAGCAAGCGCCCTTGGCAGACAAGAGGATCTTACTAGCAAAACGCACATCTCCCCCAAATGGTCTTGCACTGAATTTCTCTGTATTCATGCCAATTCCGACTGGATGACCGTCGTGACGGCTGGTGGCGAGACTGTGCAGACCATCCTGGTGGGCCCTGATGGAAATTTCTATTCTTCAAGGATGCAGTATGAACCCACACCACGACCCAAGTGATGGCACGCTGCAAGCACACTGCTTCGGTGTGTGAGCCCTGACAGGCTGGCAGTGGAAGGCCTCCGCGGAAGCTATTATATGACAGACCACGTGTGTTCACTATTTTTAACATTTTGCCCTGCTCCCCAGGGATATTCCGCCCAATCACAAGTTAGTCTGCATTTTGCCAAAAGCAGATAAATGAAGAGAGACAGACAGACAGACAGACAGACCAAAAAAAAAAAAAGATTCTTTCCTTGCAGTGTTTTATGAAGGTCCCCTGGGGGAACACAGGACAAAATACTTGCCACACTCCAATTCATCAGGGGAGACCAGGTTATATTTTAATTATACAATGCAAATATTAAGGAGTAAACTCTTTATGGAATGTGCTATAACGCTTAATTATATTATAAAATGAAGGTGCAAGGGAATTAGTATCTTAATAACCATTTTAATCTCCAGAACTTGGAATGAAGGGAATAGGAAGTCTAAGACCTTGGAGTCCTATGTCTTTGCAATTTGGCTAGAGAGATCCAGGAACCAATTATGTGATAGTGGCCCAATGATAAAAATCAATACTTAGTTTGGGATGCTCTAAGGTAAGAACGGATTATGCCTTTGATCATCTTGCTGATATTTCGTGCCATGGTCTCGCCGTCTACCTATTCAGTAATCACTGCTCTCTATCAGAGAAATCCCCGCCTGCCCTCCTCCCTCTGGATATATAGCAGGCTAATCTGCAGGGGCCCAAATGGGGCTATTCTTCCGGACTCTCTGGTATTGCTGGCTTCATTAATCTCTGTGGACTCACAGAAACAAGACGCTGCTGGCCTAAGTGACCATTACCTGTGAATAATACTTGTGATTGATCTCCAATTATTTCACGCCATCTCTTCCTCTGCGTGGGATTAGAGTAAGTGGGGGATTTGGCCTCGGCATCCCTAAGTCTTTAGAGGAAAGGGAATAGAAAGGAGGCCCAGGAGGTAATTGGTGCAAACAAGAATAAACAGAATAAGCCTCTTGTCTCCCCACTTCCTCTAAACTGCCTGCCATCCGGAAGAGGAGGAAAATAAGCACCACTCCTCAGCCTTCGATCTCAAGCAGTTCCACTCACTGGGCCCATCTTATCCTCTTTAGGAAAGAGCAATGAAAAAAGGACAAACACCAGCACACTGGAGCTGCACAGTGTGAGTTCCAGATCATTCCTAAGTAGTTCTTTTTCAGGATAATTTTCCCCAATCATCTCATGCTCGGGACAAAGGTTTCTGCCTCCTCCCTGCAAGCCAGGCCTCTTTAGGGATTTTCTGATTTCTTATCTCAATTACTCACACAAACACGGCCTTGTGTTCCTCCAGCTCCAGGGCTGGCCAGACCTCAATGCTGGGGGCCCCTGTTGGTGGTGACCATTCATTACCTACCTTTTGAACATCTGACGGTACCCTGGAGAGAAAGTCTAGTAGCTCATTATTGTCGATGGAATAGGGATTTCGGAGCTTCTTAGTAAATTTATTGATGCCTGAAAAATTGAAACACCAGAGATCTCTTTATATCCATCCATCTACCTATCTAAAAACTTGCCTGACTTGGGGAGGGTGAGTTTTCGCAAGTAAAAATTAGTGTGAAAACAATTACTAGGCTTCAAGTCATGCACATGTTGCTGTCATGTGGAATCATTCACAAATGTCTCTTCCTGCAGGAAGGGGGGCGAGCTGCGGAAGAGGGGCACTGCCTTCTTCAGCTGTGAAAATCCCATTACAATCCCAGCAGCAGGGCAGCAGAACACATGCTCAAACTGGGGAGATCATTGGGGTTTTTTGGAATACACTGATTAACAGCCGCCTCTGCTATGAAAACAAATGTCCCAAATGGGAAAAGGCCTTCATTAAACCAAACAAGTCCCCGCTTGGAGGATTTCAACTCAGTGTGGCTATCGGATTTGGGGGGAGAACTTCTGCTGTTAGAAACTGCAGAGATCTCTCCCCCCACCTCCAACTCATTTTCGCAAGATCCTCATCTCTCCCTGCAGAACAGAACTTGACATGTTGATTTTGCTTTGATGCTTCAGGAAACTGTGAAAAGTTATTATTGGGAAATTATATATGGACCACAACATTGGCGTGTGGGTTTGTCTGGGCAATGGAGTACATGCTAATTTAAGACAAGGACAGTGGTAATTAGAAAAGGGCTCAACATTTGAGGTGTCAATACACTATAGAGATCCATCTGTGGTGGCTACTTGCTGGGTTCCTGGGTTGCCCACAACATACTTGCCCCGGTGAGCCTTCAGAGGGGAGTTCCTCCCAAACACCTTTTGTCTTCTCTGCTCCTCAGAGCCACCATGCCTGCATCTAGAGCTCATAAGCTGTAGTTTTTCACCAAATGCCAACCCTTCTTTCATGTTGAGTTTTAGAAGCAGAAAGAGTAGGTGGCCCTCTGAAGTTGTGCCACAGGGTGCTTCTTTAACAAGGATCCTGTCTGAAGGCCCTGCCAGTCCCAATGATGGTGAATGGATTTTTAGCTTAGTTGTGCTCTGAATGGCTCCTACTCAGAAGCCAAGTTCAACAGTCCCCAACACATAAAAGGTTTGATGTTTTTCTTTGTTCATTAAATATCACTTTGCTTTCATCTAAGGACTGGACTTCCTGCATGGCATTATACCTGACACAATGCCAACCTCCAGTCCTTTCTTTGGGGGGTCAGATTTACATCTGCTTTGCAAATGGGAGGCAGGCATTGTGCATGAGTAAATGGGGCCTTGGCGGTTGGGCTGAGGAAGGGTCCCAGCAAATGATCCCCTTTCCCTTAGTCAAAGCTGCACTCTGCCTTTCTTCCCTTTACCCCCACAGCAAGCTCCATGCCTCTCACTAAAATTCCCCCCAGCATTCCTTTAAACTAAAACACTCTTACTGTGTTATTCTAAAGACATTTAATTGTAGCATGGGCTTTTTGGCAAAAGAAAACAGACACAGCAAAATGATGAAGGGAGACAAAGACGTACTGAGAAAAGATATATCTTCTATTGTTAATTATATATAGTGTTCGCATCTGGAGCCTTTACAATGAACAGCAAGGCAGGGATAATATCAGAGCCGATCAAAACACTGCATTCTTAGTCACTGAGAAGATTATAAACCTGCACAGTAGCTCAAATGCGCCAATAAAGGCAGAAGGAGTCCACAATGCACTGAGACTGCCTATGTTTGAAAAAGTTAAAAAGTACTACGCATTCATGGTGGCATGCTTCAAAAGCACACCTTATTTTTAAAGATATATCAGTCTTGAATCTTTCGATAATTCCATTTTACTATCTATTGTGAGATCAAGGGTCAAGCGAAGATCATAGATGCCTTGGTCATCTTTGACGGTCAATGGAGTATTGCAACAACGCTTATGGTGTAGGGCTACCTGGGCTCCAATGCCAGCTTCATAATGGATTGCCTGGGTGATGTCAGGCCAAGTGATTTACCCTGTAATAACTCAATTTCTCACAATGAAATTTTAATAATAAAGGTCTGGCCTGCTGGGTTCATAGGAGAATCACCATAATAACATAGGCAAAAGGGTTCTATGATCCCACTATACAGTAGAGACATAGGAACATTGTTGCTGTGAAAGTCAGTCACTAAGAAAGAAAAAGGAGCTGGCGAGAAGGGCTCTGTAGTATTACACACGTGATCACCTGCCCCAAGTTGGAAGTTGTAGTGTTTCTCCAGTAGAAAGCTACATCGTTTTGTGACTAAACAATAAAGATAGAGGGGCACATCAGCAGCACATTTCATTAGCTAGATACTATTTGGGGAAGACACTTTTGTTAAATGGTTCCAAGCCACAGAGTGGGTCAGAGCAGTGGAATGAGCCTTCTAATTAAAAAAAAAAAAAAATCATTCAGAAAAAGTCAAAAGAAAAACGAAGCTGCATGGTGGTGTTACCCATTTGGTAACGTGAGAATAACTATTTGAAACAAAATAGCACTATTTTTAAAATATTTTTTAAAATATATTCTTAATAAAGATGCTTCCTGTGCAGCACTATGGGAAGTCTGAAGCAGATAGCACTTGCTTGGTTATTTGTCCAACTTTGAAGACCTTCCATGGAAGAGATGCAATGTTATCAAGGGGAGCCACAAAGTTAAACAAGTCCTGGTTCCTTCTTGCAAAACTCTCAACATTTAGCCTGGTGGCCAAATAGCTCAGTGGATTAAAGTGCCTGCAAGCAGGTGCAGGACCCAGCGGTTTGATCCTTGAGCCTGCCATGCCAGGCCTACCCCTGGGGCGCACTGAGACAGCAATTGAGACTGGGTGTGGTGGTGCATGCCTGTAATCCAGCTTTTGGGAGGCTGTAAACAGGCAGATCAGTACAAGCCTGATCCAATAGTGAGACCCTGAACACCCTGTAGACCCTTCCCTAAAATACAAAAAGAAAAAAAAAAAAAAGATTTCGCTTGGGAAATTCATATAGATCTTGCAAAAAGTGTTGAAGGTGGAACCAGAATTGAGAAATTGTAGGATGAAGAACATAACAGGAGAAATATGGGGAAATTCTCAATTAGACTAGAACACATGCATCAGATCATATTCTACGAAATACTCACATCAAAACAGGTGACTGAATTCCAGCTCATAATATACCCCGAAGAAAACTTCAGATATTCCTCCCACCAAAGAGAAGTAGCAATCCAATAAAATTTCATCTACATAGATCTTGGCTATTGAACTTAAATCTTCACTCATAAAAGAGTTTTGAACCACTAATTAAAGATGTCTTTATGATGCTCTATAGGAATTATGGGAAGAAATAAAGTGTCTCACCCATGAAAGCCTTACAATGAACTGGGTGAGTCTAAGAATATTTTCCAAAGCCCTTATAAAATTAGACACTTGGGTTTATATCACATAATTTTAACACTTAAAACACATACTGAAGTACTATTTGAATGTACAGAATATATAGAAATCTAGTACATACAGTCGAATGTTTTCAATTCCTTTAGAAAACATTTTAAATGGCTTTGATTTCTCCTTTGTAGGATTCAATAAAATTGAGTAACAGAATAAGAAATTAATTTGAAATTTAATTTTAAAGAGGCACTCTAGAAGTTTAACATATAAATTAATATTTTATATGAGGAAATAGCTGCAAAAAAATAAGCATATAGAACACATGGAAAAGAATGGACTAGACCTGAATTAACTAGTAAGTGTTGTAAGAGTAAGTCATGATGGAGCTGTGGAATATTTTGCTGGCTTGCTGAACAGGTTTTGCATGATAAGATGTGGCAATGGATCACATGTTGGTTGTCAAGGTATCGAGGACATTATCTCTAGTAATATAGACACCTGCCTAGAATGCAGAACTAGTGTCGAGTCACTACCTGCCCACAAGAGCATGGTAAACTCTATGCTGCTTAATAATTTCATCCATAAACTGAAGAAAGAGAGACATGCCTCAGGAAATAGATGCCAACAGTTGTGGGAAAGCCGCCTGGATCTTAGAGGGGAAAATCAGTGATTTGGGTAAACAATAAAGGTTTTGCATTCCCAAATTAGCAATCAAAAAAAGGAAAAATGGTACAACAGGCTTTCTATGTGTGTAGCTGCCACATCCTCAGATTTTACCAACCAAAGATAGCTGAAAAATGTTGTTGCACATGCAGGCATTTTTCTTATCATTAATTCAGAAACAATACAGCATAAGAGCTAATTACGCTGCATTTCCCTCATAGTATTATAAGTAACCATGGGATGATTTAAAATACAGGGGGAGTTATAGATAGCCATTGTACAAATACTGTGCCATTGTTTGAAACTTGAGCCCCCTCAGGGGTCCTGGACCCAATCTCTAAGGAAACTAAGAGACAGCTGCCTGAGCCTTCCTTGTGGTGGGAAGGATATAATAAACAAAACATGTGCTCACTAGGCTTTAACAGCTGACCACACTCATCCTCTTAATGATTCTGCATGAACCTAGAAATGAACAAAGCATAGACCAAAAGACTTTGGTTCATATCTGCTTAGGGACAGACAGCAAATTTAATATGTAAGTTCTAAATGTGATCTATAATTGGATTTGGAAATGCTTTTATAAAATAATTTTTTTAAAAAAAATCAGATTATCCAATCAGCACAGAAAATATGCAGTATATAAAGTATTCAGGGAAATACTTTTGCAAGCTCCACCTTCTCCATCAAGGAGCCCTCACGTGGGTCATGCTCTGTGCTAACCTCTTCCTAGGCCAGGCTTTTTCCAATGCTTTGCTGCAATCTAAACCACACAAACAATTCTAAGCGTGACTATGAGACTTTAACCAAGTACTAAATCATATCCCCAAGGAGGAGGTTAAACTACGGTATTTTTTTTTTCTTTTCCTAGATTGGTGACAAAGAGAACGTTTTGATATTTTTTCTTCCTAAATATCCCACAGAATAATTGGATTATATTCTGAAAATCTTCTAGTTTTTTGGCTTTCTATGAGCCATTCTAGCTTCCCCCTGCCCTTCCCTGGCTTGCATGTCCATCTTTGGCTCTTTCTCCATAGAGCTCTAGCTTTTCAGTTTCTCTTACTGATTGTGGAAAAAGAAAAAAGG
The DNA here is from genome assembly GCA_002564305.1 of Octomys mimax. Lineage (NCBI taxonomy): Eukaryota > Metazoa > Chordata > Mammalia > Rodentia > Octodontidae > Octomys > Octomys mimax. The sequence goes on from NDGM011092139.1 coordinate 20,484, forward strand.
TTGCAGGCTGTCTCAAGCATTTATTGCCTCTCTGCTACACATTCAAGATGTGTGCAGTGCAGTCTCTCATCCTTGTGAGTTCCCTGAACAGCTCGTAGAGCCTGAAAGCTAGGGTGGGGAAAGAGAACTTAGCAGTGCCCAGAGAAAGGCTGCCCACTTATCCAATGAAATCTCTGCAGTCATTCTCCTTACATCAGCCCAGAGCACCCCCAGAGACAGAAACCCAGATTCACAAGGCTGTTTATGCTTTGTCCAAGTCCTAGTGGAAGTAGTAAATCAAGCCATTAAATTTATTTCAACTTTGCCATGTTTGCTTGTCCTTTTTTTTTTTTAATGGCAGCTAAACTTTAGAGGAGCGCCCCATTCCTCCTGGTGAAGAACAGCTTCTTCTCTTTTTCGGCATTGAGTAGAGAATCACAGGCTGACCCCACTCCTCTTGCACCCTCCCTGCTGCTTCTGGATTTAAAAATGAGATTAGGTTACGTTTTCCTGAAGGAAAGATGAAGTGTCAGGAACAACCTAGCTGTGGCCAGATCTTTTACCTTTTATAAAGGGCAAGATGCAGGTGTTTCACTCACTGTTTGAGCTACAGCATTTCCAGAAAATTACTGGTCCATGGCCATATATTATTTAAGGGAATTTATAGCTGGAAAGGTCCAGAGGGAAATGGCATGCACAATTACATTTTTTATTTGATCACAATTAAGCAAGAGACCTATAAATATCTCTGCTGATCATTCAAGGAACTGGCCATTTCAGGGAGGTCCTGTAAGTTTCTGTTCCCAAAATACTTTCCTTAATCTCATGTTTAATTGCCAGCAAGAGCATGTTTAAAATTTATAGTCACACTTTAAAAATGAGTAATTGGTTCTTACCTGGAACTGATGGCCAGTCAAAGGGCCATGTCAAACTTACCCCAGAGTAAAATGATGTACCGCAGTGGAATCAAGTACAGAATGATGGTAGCCACTGCCAGAACGAGACAGGCCAGTAAAGAAAGGAAGGGAACTGTCCAGTTAAAGGTGCTGTGGACAAAGAGCAAAGTGTCATTTCCCCTGGGACACAGCAACCTCCACGGTGTCGTCACCACCTCTAGGGTATTCCAGGGTCATGGTTATATTAATGAAAAAAATCTGCTAAAAAATTTCTTTAAACACTTAGAGATAATGCACATTGTATTTATGCATTGAAACATCAGACTATCAGTGGTAAATATGCCCATATCATTGTGTGCCAATTAAAAATAAAGTTGAGGAGAAAATTCCACTATATTGATTGGGATGCTACACTTAAAAAACCTGAACAAGGAGGCAGCCACAAGAAAGTGCTTGGATGTGTTGCCTGTGTTCACTTGTGTGAAAATAGAGACCAGAGCATGGGACATGGAACCGGATGCTCCGCAAAGCCTGGTGTAGCTCTAATATTCCAGGGTCCTACTGGGAATTTCTAGATGCTGGAACACTTGCTAACTGGTCTTCATCTTCCAATGTATACTTACCTCTCCATCCTTTGCTCTATACTGTGACTATAAAAGAATTTTTAGTTTTCTTTAGGGAGAGGGACATAGGGTAATTCAGGGGAAGTAACATGTTACAATGTCAGACATTTAATATATGGGACATGGTGGAGTTTTTTTTCACATATTTACATTGGAATGTTCTTACTAATTCTGCCAACTGAACAACCTCCCATTCTGGATGACAAAAATGAGGCTGAGAGAGATCTCACCCATAAAAATCCTTAAAATTTTATTAACAGTATAGAACTCCAGTTACCTCCCCAAAAGACTGAGAACCGAGAAAACCATGAGCATTTGTGTGTATTAAGTGTCTTACTTCTTTGAGTAACGAGAAAATTGGAACAGCCTTAAATATCCTTGGTAGTTACTTTAGCTGGAAATTAATGAGAAGTTCTTTGCTTGTCCAGAAGTCGTAAGTGTTTAGGAGAGTACTTAAGAAAATTGATTTGTAAGCCATCTGACTTGGGTTCTAGTCCAGGATCTACTGCTAGTAAGCTGAGTGACTTTGGAAAATGGACTCACTCAACCTGAGATCTAATTTCCTGTCTGCAAAACAGGCATAAGAAGGCATGGATCACAGATTTTGATGGATTTAAACAGGAACTTGCCTTTTGGTAGTTAGCTCATGGCACATTGTAAGCTGTACCCTCCCCCACAAAAAGGAAAGCAATTAATGACTATTTGTGAATTTTCCCTGGTGCTTTTCTTTTTTTTATTTTATTGAGAAACAAATAGCAATGAAACAATTTCAAAACAGTTTGCTAGGACAGTTATATTAATTAATACATTGCATATTGTTGTCTTCATAGTAGTTATTCATAGTACAAGATGCAGACATG
>NDGM011092164.1:0-17616 GCA_002564305.1 Octomys mimax
TGTTCTGTGTTAGTGTCCTCTGCACTTGTTATGCGTGGGCTTGGGTTCTGAGATTGCATTTTGATCTTTCTCTTTGTCATGTTATGTAGCACTGTCTTCTGACCTTTGATGTAGATCTTTGGTGAAGTCACAGCCTTAGCACCTACTGAAGTTCAGGTGCTGATCTACAAAGTTGGATTTATCCAGTTGTGCCTGGCTTGGGTCTGGCTGCTGTGCTTAGCTCCTTTCTTCTGCCGCCTTTTGGAGTGAACCTCTTATGCCCGTCTGGCATGATGTTCTGCTCCTGGTTTGGCTGGGTGGTTCTGTCCCCTACACTTTCTGCAGGGATTGCATCTTCAGGGTTTCACCTCAGGGCTGTATGCCAGGCCTGAGGTGAGTCTGGAGGGGAAAAGGTGGAGTAAGGGGTAGAAGGAGCTCTCCCACACACTCACTGGGCCTGAGCTAGGACTGCATCTGGGGGTCCCCGGAACAGGGCAGAAATTCCTCCTCGGTGGATAGGGTGGGGGGGTGCTACGGAGTGGTGGCAGTGTCCCAACTGGTTGGATGAGGGTCTCACCTGTGCTGAGCCTGGGCTGGGACCAGTAGACTCCCCAGGCACAGGGTCACCAGAAGCTCTTCCACACACTCACAGGCCCTGAGCTAGGACTGGATCTGGGTGTTCCTGGAACGCAGCAGAAATTCCTACTTGGGGCAGGGTGGGGAATGCACTGTGAAGTGGTGTGGGGTGTCCCAAGGAGGTGGAAGAGGGTCTCACCCACTTTGGGCCTGGGCTGGGTCGGCAGGTCCCGCTAGCACTGGGTAGCTGGAAGCTCTCTCACACACTCATGCAGACTGGGCTTGGACTAGATCTGGGGGTTCCTGGAACGTTGCTGAAATCTCTTTCTTTCTTAAGCAGAGATTGAACCTGGGACTTTCACACTGAGCTACATTCTCAGATCTTTGTTTCCTCTTTTGGAAATAAAGTCTCAGATTTTCCCATGCTGGGCTCAGACATGTGATCCTACTGCCTTACCCTCACAGAGTTGCAGGATTACAGCATCCAGCACCATATCCAATCCCATTCTTTATTTCTGTTACAGTTTTTCTACCTATTTTACAGCATTTCTCTGCCTACATATTCTATTTGGTGTCCCTCTTATCTGCTTTGCTCATAAGAATCCATAGTGTTTTCATAATTACTTTAAATTTTCTTTTTGGTTATTCTAATATCCTTGCCATATTCATTTCTAATTTAGTTGTCTTTTTAATTTAAAAATTATTTTCAATTATTTGTGTGGTACAGGGCCTTGCTGTGCAGCATGAGCTAGTAGTAATCTTCCTGTCTCAGTCTCCCCAGCACTGGGATTACACCCAATTTCTGTTGCTGGCATGGCATGTGGTACAAGGAATTGAACCCAGGTCCTTGCCTCTGCCAGGCAGGCACTTAGATTGCCAAGCTAGCTCCCCATCCTGACTCAGCTGTCTTTATATGTTGGTTATGCCGTAAGAAAATATCATAAACTATGATTAAGAACAACCTTTCTAGTAGTTCTAAAACTGGTATTTCTACAATAAAGGAATTTATTAGACTTAAAATCTAGTTTGACTTCACTATTTCTTTCCACCTGATGGAAGGAAGAGTTGAGCTCTCTCTCAAGCATCTTTGATAATACCTCTAGATTAAAGTACTGTAGGAGGTTTCTACTTTGGGAACCTACTCACACCCAAGGATCACAAACACTAGTGCTCTCACCCCAGGGCTTAGCTTTCAACATACAAATCATTGGTGGCACACAAACATTAACATGTCAGATTTGTTTTTGTCTTCACTGTATCTTCCCATATGCTTTGCAACATTTTCCTTGATCATCAGCTATGATGTACTTGGAAAAAACTACTATAAATAGAGCTTTCATAATCTAATCTTAAACTGTGGAGATATGGGAGATGTTCTATAAATAAATCTGCCTCCATGTTTCAATCTTTCGGTACATTTAGGTATCTGGAATGTCAACTTCATAATGGTTTCTCACAGCTTTCTTCTGCTGCATGTAAGGCACAATGATCAGAATCTGGCCAAGTTAGATATTCAGTTTCTTCCAAGTGAAAAGTCTCAAGTGATTGCAGTTGGGTTGCCTTCACCCACACCGATAAAGCTCTAATAGGGCCGTGATCCTGTAGGCTTCACTGAGAGCAGTCCCAGGGGAGAAGCAGTGTCCTGACATATTTAAAGTGGTTCCTGCACCTTCCATAAGTACCAGGAGATTTTTATTGAAATTTATTGTGAAAACTTACTTGAGTTCCAGTAGATAAAAATGACCAAAGCTGCCCTCACCAGGACTCATGTTCCCGAGCCTCTCACTGGGTTCGAGGCTCCAGCGGTGCAGCCTCCACCCACTCCCTGCACTCTTCTGGTGCTGATATCTGCTCTGGCTTTCTCCATCCAGGTTTGAGGCTAGTGGTTTTCCTGTCACGACTGTTCTACAGATCTAAAAAGACTATTTAAAAAACTGCTATTTCCAGTTTGAGTTTTATTTTCTTTTTTCTTTCAGATTTTACTTATTAGGATGATGTTATTTCTAAGCTCCATAGATGTATAGAATTGGGAAGTGGAAAATCACATTAATACATAGTGAACTTTTCAAAATATCTCAATTCTATAGATGTCAGTATCAAATATTAGCTAACATTGTAGTTCTGCCTAAAAGTTCATTTTGCCCTTCTATTATGAAATGAACATTTTTCTCTTCATTCTTTCTAGATAGTCAGTATATTTCATTTGTTTTTTAAATTTAATTTAATTTTAAAGAGTTAAAAACAAAAACAAATAGCAAAAGCAAAGACAGAAACAGAGTAATATACAATACATACGGTACAGATTTTCAAAACAAGAATAGCAAATTAACAATGGTTGTTATATTACTTATTTTCATTGTCAAATCTGTTGTCAGGGGCCGGGGAGATGGCTCAGTATAATAAGTGCTTCCCTGGTAAGCGCAAGGGCTTGAGTTCAATCCTCGAGTCCAATAAATAAATAAATTAATTAATAAATTAATTAGTCTGTTGCTCAGATTAACAGATGTAGGTATATAGGTATGCAAGATTGGACAAATAATTGAATAATAATACTTGCTTTCAATAAGCCTTAATTTTTCCTGCCCTTTTTTATTTTTCTATTTTCTAACTTATTTCAAAGAGAGTATAATCATAATTGATAAGATGTTAGAAACAGTATACATTTAGAACAAGATGAGAGTTATTCACCCATGGTTTTTGTATTGTACATTGTTGTCTTCAATGTATTTGCTCAGATTACAGATAGAGTTAATCAAAGTGAAAATTTTAAACATTAACTGGTATTTTCAAAGACCTCATAGAATTAGTAATACAATCATCTCAGCTAACCTATATATATATACTTGCATGAATCTTCTCCCTTCTTTTTCAATATATTTCATTTGATAAGCCTGGTTTATGTAAAGTCAAACTGAATGCATCAGGAAATAATGAAATGCCTACAAGTGTTTAAATTAAAAAGAAAATTAACTTAAAAGTTTAAGATGAATAGCACTACATATATTCAACTACTGATTATTTTAAAACTAGATTTCAAAAACATCAACAGCACAGGATGGCTGCTAAACTGTAGGAGCTATTTAAATGTTTAAACATAAAATTATAAGTCAATAACTTTAAATTCTTAACATTTGAATTATTCATTCTACTTTTAAAAATATATCTTGTTAACACATTTTAAATCAATTTAGAGATTTATAACTTCTAGTCAACAGCATGCTATTTCCTAACCAATACCATATTTATTGAAAAAACATTTAATTTTCATAAGTTAAGTTAGAACTAATAAAAGAATAATATTCTTATTAAAGTTATATATGATTTTTTCTGGACTTCAGGTTTGTAAAGGCTATTAAATCATTTCTCTTTGATGTGAAAATCAAACATTTAGAAATAAATTCCAAGAGAATAATCAAATATGGATGATACTGCCTCATCCGCATATAGTAATAGCTAAATCTAGGTGGAGGATCAGGTAATGTAGGCATCCTATGTCATAATACAAAAGTAATAGTAATATCATATGCAGGTACTGTAAAGACTCAGTTTATACCTTACTATTCATTTATTGGCCTTGGTGCATGTAAAACATGGCTAACAATTTTAATTATGTTATTGAAATGATTTTCAGAATTTCATTCATATTATAGTGTCAAACACAGTTTCATAAAGACAATGCATGGACAACCTATTTATCTGATACATTAGAATTGTTGCAGTTACTAGCACATGGAGAGTGTGATTGGAGCCATAAATTTCCTCATAATCACAGTGAGTTTCAGCTAAAACTAACTTGATCATCAACCACTCATTGTGCTTTTTCTTCTAATCTTATTTAAAAAAATGAGAAGTTTGTCTTCAGAAGACAATGTAGCAACTAATACAAATGATATTAATGCATATCTGCCATGTTAGTTTGGACTCTCATTACAGATTACAGACCTGGTGTGTAGAAAAAAGACTTCTTTTCTTGGTTTGGAAGCTTAGGAATTTCAGAATCATGGTACTAGCCAAAGAAGTTGCTTGCTAGGGCTCTTTATATGTCACAGGGATGGCCATCTTCTGTCCCACTCTCTTTCCCTCCCTCCCATGCCCCTGGAAGTGAGCCACACTGCACATCCTTTCCCCTCTGTCATGATGTCTCCCATTGTTCTAAGCAAAACTGAAACGGAGCCAACTGCCAATGGATTGACACCTGTGAAATAATGTGCAAAAATAAATATTTCTTACCTCAAGTTGTTGGTCTCATATATTTTTCACAGTAATAGAATGGATTTGTGGCTGAATACCATCACATTTGGAGTTAGGTCTGCATTCTAAATTTTTGGAGTGTGTGGATACTTTAGTTCACAGCAAAACATCTTAAAATTTTAATAGCTAGTAAAATACTTTTCAGTCTTTCTATTTTTCATATATGCAATGAGATATATAGAGAATGAGTCTAAAGATTAAAAAACATATTTCTCCTTTATGTGTAACATAAAAATAGACTGAAGGTCATTTTGTATTTAAACTTTTATATATCTTTCCTTCTTTTTGGTGTTTTCAGAAATAATTTTGTCAAACCAAGACAAAGTTGACTCTCTTAGTATTTATAAAACACTAAGTCTAAAACATATACAAATTTTACAAGATTTCCTTATAATGGCCACCCACCGAGACATAGGGGCAAGCACGCGGAGGGCGTCTGCACTGTGGAGACATAAAGACTCGCTCCAAGGCCTGGCGCTCGCTGCAGTGAACCTGTGCAAGTCCATATCAGGAGGCCAGAGGGCCTGCAGTGGAAGCCAGGAAATGATAGCAACAGTGAAGGTGGAGACTGAAGCTCTGTAGGGCTTCATTGGTCTCTCAGTGTGATCCATTGTATCCAGAGAGAAATGGGGGAGAATTGAGGAGAAGACAGACAAGAGGACAAGATCTGGGGTAGGTGTGGGTGGCTTGTCTGCCGATTTGGGAAACAATCAACATCATAATAGTAAGGGCCTTTATTTATACCTTTACTAAGTTGCAAGACACGAGGTTGCCTCCAGACTAATCGCCCCCAGTGTCCGGGCAGGATGTTTTTCTCAAGACTGAGGCAGCTTGGCTGCTTCAGGCAATGAGGCCTCATTTTGTCCTCCACATACGATCAGTTTCAGCTTCAGTAGCTCCCAACCTCTCTCTCTCTCTCTCCCTTTTTTTTTTTTTGCTGGTAGATGATGGGTGGTCTATTGTACTTGGAGAAGCTGTTTTTGTAGAAGTCTTTAGAGAACCTTTTCATTTTTGATGGCAGTCTAAAGATTTCTGGTATTTGTATTCAGCAGTTTGACCTTATATGGTCCAGTAGTCCATGACAGTAGTGAGTTATTAGTACAGCTGACAACTGTTAGAAGTTGTTAGTGATTTGAGCTTTTTATAGCTTAGCCTATTATTATATCATTTTTTTTACATCTGTGGTTATACTTTCTGTTGGATGGTTAAGACCAAGTCACAGTGAGACCTGTGTAACTAGAAAAATAATTAACTTTTGCTATAGAACAAGATCAATTCAATCTCCTCAGGATTTACCTTGGAACCATGTATATACCTCTTAGAACTTTTGTCATTGTCATCCATCTGGATGAGTCATAACCATTTTGCTTTTTGTAAAAGCTTAAGAGTATTTTTTTTAGGTGACTCTCTGTAGGCACATGATATATTGTCTATCACTCCTCTGTGGTCTCATAATCTCCTTGATCAGAAAATTAGGGAATCAATTGGATTATAAGATGTCACAGGAGAGGGTTTTTGTTTTGTTTTGTTTTGTTTTTTTGTCCTGAGTTCTCACTGACCTTAAAGGTCTAGGCTCAAATTACTGGTTATCCTTTTAGCCCATCTATCTCTCTAAATTTTGTTCTCCAAAAATTAGTTGTTAAATATCTAAAAGAGAAACTTAATGACCTTATCTTGTAATGGAGACAGTACACTTAACATTATCAACTATCTGAATATCAGACATCTTTGGCATAAAATGGAACTGTTATTTTTTAACAACAATGGGTATTTTGACATTTAAATCTCTGCCTAATGTTAAAATACAACATTTGCTTTTTTTTTTTTGTGGAACCGGGGATTGAACTCAGGCTGTTGCGCTTGCCTGGCAAGCACTTATTCCACTGAGCCATCTCCCCGGCCCCCATTTACATATTTTTACACAGAAAAATGTGTAAAATTTTTCTGGGTGAACCAAAACCATATGTAATATTGTAGCATGACAGACATTTTCTGACATACTTAAATTTTTATTTTAACATAACTAACTCTTTTAACCAATCACATTTATCTAATATATAAGAAAAAAATATCTAAATTGTCATTCTTTAATAGAATATACATTACAAGATTTTGTTAAAGACAGATATCTAAATATGAAAGTCTTACCAAAATAAGCAACCCTGTCTAACACTTTGCAAGGTCTGTATATCTAGATTCATGAATACACTTAATACATCAGGAGATTAACAATAATGAATTATTGTTCAAAATAATTTGAAAACCTTTGTTTCTTAATTTAGTTTTATACCAAAAGCATCTTTTAGGAGAAACCCTTATTGTAATTTTTTTCTGAAAAGCTTTATTGTTTAACCAATGACTAAATTATAAAGGGTATCACTTAAGAGACTATTGAGATTATTGGAATTTTTTTTTTTTTTTTGTACCAGGGATCAAACTCAGGACCTTGCACTTGCCAGGCAAGCACTTATTCCACTGAGTTATTTGCCCAGCCTTGGGAGCTCCTTATTAATGAACAAAGGTTATCCAACCCTCTATTCATCAACCGGACTCCTCTCTAATAATTTCTTCTCACCCCAAGGAATCTTTGTTTAATTATCTTAACTTTTTTGATGACCTGAGAGTAAACCAATTTTAATATCACTTAAGCCATCTGGTAATTTAGGAAAGAACATGTTTTTAAGTCTATAGTCCAAATTGTATTATTAACAAACAATAAAAAAAGAAAAAAGACAAACAGCTGTTTACGAAATGACATATAACACATAAACAAATATATAGAACACACACACATATTTACAAAATCAGAGTGCACTCAGATATAATTTTTGACCAAACTGAATTATAGTAACTATATTAAAATTTTAGAAATTTATAATTACAAATAGACTAGTTAGATTTTATTATTTGTCAATTAGAGATTTTTTCATCAGAAAAATTGGGAAGGAATAAAATATCTATAATTAATAATTTATATATTTGTACTTTTCATCTTAATACTAGTAAAATTTAGTTATTTTTATGTATTCTGTTACCTATTTAACCCTCGACTTTCACTTTGTCAGTTTTTCAATAGGCCCCAGTTTGGATCTAGCCTCATCATTGTTAACGTTTTTTTTACTTTTTATTTATTTATTTTTTGTTTTTGTTTTTTAGATCTAGCTTTATTGTATAGCCTGACAACAAGCTTCAGTACCCAAATAGGTCATATAGCATTCTCTGGTAAAACATAAGACTCTCTTCTGCCCCAGGCTAACAGTTGACTGGGTCCTTCCATTGTCTAGTATGGAGAGCTTTCCAAAGGACCCTTCCTAGCCTTTTTTTCTCTTACCCGATGGAAATGTCTTTCTGTTGTTGCAATTCCATCTTTTGTAAAATTTTAAAAATTTAATAGCATATATGACAAGTGAAGTTGAAGAGACTGATTTCCTCTTCTGTATTTGTACATGAATTTTGACTATATGGTAAGAAACACTTTTTTCTTATATTTGGAAAAGGCAGAAATACATATCCTCACTTAACCTAAAATGACCTATCTGTGAAAAAAACAAATTAACTTATCTTATCTAAAGGATAATGACAGTTAGCAACACCAGAGAAATTAGTCCAAAATCTAGATGGAGCCAATTAATACTACCAAATAAAGCTTAAAAATCATGAATGGTTGATCTGAATAGTTTGGGGCGCTATTTTTGTTGTATAAGCTGACCCAAATAGGAAGAACTTATCATAGCTTGCATCCCTTTGGAGGCCAGCACAAGACTTTTTACTATTTAAATGGGATATCAAAATCAAGTGATTATTTAAACACCAAGGCTTTTTTAAAAAAAAAATGTATTTGGTATAGGGTGTCACTCTGCAGGTTGAACTTCTGGTCCTCCCATTTTCAGTGTCCCCAGCACTAGGATTATAGGTGTGAGCCATGCCTGGTCTCAGTGCCTGGCATGTGGTGTTGGGAGTCAAACCCCAGTCCCCATGCTTGCCTAAGCAGGTACTTAGTCTGCTGATCTATCTCTCTGGCCCAATAACCCCATGGCTTTTAGATTGTACTCTAAACCTCTATATTTGCTTGTAAAATATCAAAGCTTTTTTTATACCAATTTTAATCTAGGACTGTAAAACAAGCAATCAGTCTTATAAGGAATGAAAAGAATTTTAACTAATCTTTTAAAATATCCCCATTATTGTAAATTTTAGGAAATAGGATTTTTTTTAAAGGTAAACTATTTTTTTCTATCTTTAGGATGGAAACAGCCTTTTAATCACCTTATGGGAAAAATGTAAAAACCTTTCTTTTAAAGTCAGTTGTAATGGACAGAAGCACTCTATTTTTTGCTTTTTTGCTAAGCTCTATTCCTGGGGGACTATTCCTTTCTATCTCTCCAGGTGGTCAACTCAGCACATCCATAGCTGCTCTATGTGGAGGCCATCTACACTTGTATTTGAAAAGCCCTTTAAAATGTTTATTCTTTAGTTAATTTTAATTTTTAACCTAATATTTCTATTTTAAAAAATTAATTTAAAATATTTTCAAAGAATAGTGACCAATTGAGTGATATGAGAGTCTGGAATAATTTAAACACTGCTTTGAGTTATTGAACTAGAGCTTTAAAATGTCCCAAGGTTGCCTACAGAGGCAAGCACAGAGACCTGCTTGCAGTGCTGGCCTCACCCCCGGGGCACCCTGAGAAGGCAATTGAGACCAGGCATGATGACACACGCCTATAATCCCAGCACTTGGGAGGTTGAAAATAGGAGAATCAGAGTCTGATCTGTGTAGTAAGTCCCTGTTGGCCCTGTACTAAATACATTAAACATAATAAAATGAAATAAAAGTGATTTCCCTGTATAATCAGCAGTGATGACACCAAGCCAAACCTGGAGGCTTCTTTGTGTTGAGGCTCTGCTTCCAGTTGCCGCCCTTGCCCCATGGCCTGGGGGTTGCAGGAGCTTGCACTAGGAATGGGCTTTCTCACTCACATTTCCTCTCCACAAGAGGCAAAGGGGCCCACGGAAAGTGTGTGGAGCCCCCGTGTCTGCCCACTGTCACTCTGGTTCCGACCACTGGATGTTTTGTTTTTGTCAAGACTGGTAATATCTTGAGACTAACAAATTTTCAGTGCTAGCAACACACATAGCCTATGCCGAGGCCATGGTGTGCCCTAGTCATGACCCTCCTACTTAGCACCAGCCACACAGGACTGTAGTTGGTGGTGGGTGTCAACCCCTGCAGCTGGACATGCAGGCAGCTGGAGAACCTCAGCTGGGTATGTCTAGGTCCAGAACCCAGTTTGTGCTTGCCCTCCACAGCAAAGCAACACTTGTAACCAACTGCTTGTAATTTAAAAGAACTTTTTTTTATCTGATTGTGCAAAACTACAGTATTAAACTCTATCTGTTGTACCTTTATTTTATTTTTTGTTCCATTTTGCACTTGATTTTCAGAACAGTATTTGATGTTAAGTCTTCTATGGTGGTCTTAATAACACAAATATGGGAACCAAGAAAACAACAAATATCCATATCTATATCTATATCTAATTTTTGAAATTCTGTTTGTCCCATTTTTAACTCAATCTAACTTTCAGGTCTGGGTCTCACTGCAGTAAACCCACGCAAGCCCGTATCAGGAGGCCAGAGCGTCTGCAAGGCAAGCCAGGAGCTGAAGTCCAAGGTGAAACTGGAGACTGAAGGTGCAACTCCGAAGAAACAGAAGCGAGTCTGTCCTTCCTCATTTCCAGTTTGTCCTGGTTACTTTTTTCTTGTTTTTGAAACAAAACACCTGACACCCAAAATTAGGGAAGGAAAGGTTTATTCAGCTCACAGTTAGTGGAGGTTTCAGTCCATACTTGGCCGGCTCTTAAGCAGAGTGGCCCATGGCAGAGGGCAGCCATTCATGGTAGTGGAAAGCAGCAAAAAGCAAAAGCCGGAATGCAGGAGTGGCTGCGGCTCAAGAAGCAGAGCCTAAGCCTCTCTCCTGTAATCCCAGTGCTGGATCCTGAATTAATCATGACCTGTAGAAGTCGACTCTGTGACTGTATGAGGCTTTGTGGGAACAACTAGGCACAAATCACAGCACCTTTATACCATGCGATAGCCGCACTAGGGTGGGTGGTGAGCTCATTTAGTTAAATTCTCTTAAACTCCTCAAGTTGACACAAGCACTCAATCATCACAGTGAATTGTAAAAGAATTGCAGGGCTTTTTTCTTGAGGAATAGATATTTTTGTACTTTCTCCAGTAAACATTTTATATTCTCTGTCTACAACATATTCTACAAATTTTCTTCTATAGGTTTCATTTGTTTATGCTTAAAAAGATGCATTTAAGTTCAGCACAAGCTTCCACTGTGCACTTTTTGCACACAGATTATTTTTATTTTCATTAATGCAGTTAGGGCTCACTACGCAGCTTAGACTCATAGTGGCTGATCCTCCTGTTTCAGCATCCCTGGCTCTGGAATTACAGGTGTGAGCCACCATGCCCAGGTTCAGTGGCTCGCTCTGTGGGTCCAAGGTGGGGCAAGCACTGCTGTGACACCAGAAGTTGAGCCTGGGTCCTTGCACTTGCCAGGCAGGTGCTTAGGCCACTGAGCTATCTCCACAGCCCTCTTAATGCATGTTTCCTTTGGATTTATCCAATTTTTTTCTCACTCCCTCTCTGTTTCACTGAGACACAAACACTGGCATGCCTCTTAAATTACAGTGTCCTCACATTCCTTCAAATATACAAAGTGGTTTTTCCTCATTTTTCTACTCATGTTCTTTCAAACTTCATACCTCTTCAATAACTGAATGTGTGTCGGTCAGCTTCTCATCACCAGAAGACAATTTACAGCTCCTACAGTTTAAACCAAGAGAACTTTAACTGGGATCACAATTTCAGTTATTCAGCACAGTGGAAGGATATGTCAAGGGAAAGCTGAGCCAGAGGGGAGGGGAGGTGCTGTCAGACCCAGGACCCGACGACACCTCCAGAAGCAACTCGGAGACACCCGCAAGTGTGTCCAGTGAGGAGGAAACTTTTAGAGCTTTTAATGGTACCAGCAGCCCACTGTGGCACGTGTGCCACGGGTTCTCCATCCTGTGAGGCAGGCTCCAAAAGCAGTTGAGTTGACACTGCCAGAAACAAGTTCCTGTGCTGTATGAGGGTGCGTATCTTTACCACAGGCGACCTGCAAAGTTTCCTTTCTCCTGGTGACCACGGTTTGAGCAGCACAGTGCACCATGCTTTCATTTTCTTGCAGCCTACGTTGACAGTTCTCTACCTGGAGTCTTTATTTTCTGGAAAAATTACATGTTAATCCTGTATTATACCCTTAATCATTTAGGTTATATACTCATGAATACATCAAGAATGCTTGTGTTCAAAGCAACTGCTTACAGAGCACAGGGACCAAGTTTCAATCCCTGTCACCATATGCTACGCCAGCACTGCCCCTGAGGTGCACTGAGGAAGTGACTGAGTCCAGGCATGGTGGCCCACACCTGTAATCCCAGCACTGGGGAGGCTGAAAGCAGGAGAATCACTGGGAGTCTGATCTGTGTAGTGAGACCCTGTACCAAACACAAAAATTTAAAAAAATAGAATGTTTGTGTTTACATAAAGTTTCTGCATCTTTATATTTTTGGATATATCTTTATTTTCTTCATTTGAATATATAGTTTGACTCATTAAAAATACCTAGAAATAGTGTTTCTCCAAATTTGAAAATTATGATGGAAGGAAAAGAAAAACTACTCATATTTTAAAAATATCATATGCACCCAAAGATGATGTAAAAAATTTCAGGTGAAACATTGTAAATCATCTAAAAGAGAATGAGGGAAAGTGAGAATACATAAATGAGAACAATCTGCTAAAATAAATATGAATCTCAGAACAGCCCTGTTACCACAGGACACAATAATTATGTTATTTATAATTTGTCTTAACAAAGACATTTTGATCATTCCCACCATCCTAAAGAGTCTGGTCCAATCTCTTGGGAATTCACCTTTCATTCTATAACTTTTTTTTCATGTGTGATTCTTCTAATAAAATATGCCGCAGATATAAATTAATCTTCTCTCAAATCCTGAGCTTAGAACCAGAATTTCTACCTTAATCATAAAAAGAAACAGATATTCTTCATCTTTTGGTACTATTTTATTTATTTTTGATGCCACATTATTTTTATTCTCTCTTGTTAATTTCAAACTCTTTTAATCCCTAATTGGAAAGTGATAGCTCCCAACATGTGGCGCAGTAGCCACCTTTACATCTCACTCTACCCAAATCTATTGTTATCTACATATCTGCATGTTAATCTAAATCATTATCTGCATCTATTTTGCTGTGTCATTCTATTTTTTAATTTTACTTTTTTGCATTTTATTTTTATGTATTTAGTACAAGGTCTACATGATCTCACTACACAGATTGGACTCATAGTGATCCTCCTGTTTTCAGCCTCCCAAGCGCTGGGATTACTGGCACATGCCACCACACCCAGTCTCAGTCTCCATCTCAGTGTGCCCCGGGGATGGGGCCAACACAGCACTCTGGGGATCGAACCCCAGCTCTGTACTCTGCCTGAGCAGGCACTTTAATACACTGAGCTATCTGGACAGCCTTATTTTTATTTTTATTTTTTATTTTTTGTATTTTAAAGAGTAAAAACAAAAACAAAGAGAAGCAAAGCTACCTACAATACATATGATATAGAATGTCAAAACAAGAATAGAAAATTAGCAATGGTAGTTACATTATGTATTGTTATAAAAAGTGAAAAGGAGAAGAACAAAGTTAAGGCATACTGAAATGAAGAATTAATGTTCAATTATTTGGCCAACCGTAGGTATAATTTTAAAATAAGATTAAAGTTTAGTTTTCCAACATAGTTCGCCTAAGTATCCAATGGAGTGAGTGGACAGGGAGGTCTGTATAAGACCCAAGATTAGTTAATTAAATTGTTTTCAAGTCTTTCACCAGTGTGAATGTTCAGTTTAATCCACTGCTCTACTTTTAAAATTCCAAGTGAATACTATTCTCAAGGTCCTGAACCTTCACTTAGATAACCATGCCATACAGGAAAATGAAGCAAAATAAAACAATAAACCCTACAAAATTGAATCTAAAGTTTTCATTTGCTTTGCTATAGGTATTGGTCTTTCCCAAGTTAGTCTTATTTCCTTTAGTGTATCTAAATAACTGAAACAAAAGAGGTTTTTACTTATTCAGAATACACACCACTAGTAAACTACAAGTTTGCACGAAACCTAAATAGGAGCATGTTTAGTAGGACATTCACAAAGGAAGTCTCAGTTTCTAAAATATAAAAATTCAGTATTCTACCTTAATCATTATGTTCCCTCAAAAATTCATATTTTGAAACCTTCATGCCGTTAGGAAAGCTAAGCTTGAGCCACTTGAAGGAAAATGATTCATCTTGAAACAAGTTTGAGTGAAAAAAGTGCGCACAAGTGTCACTGCGCGACTTTCCTTATACAGAAACCCGAAATGGTCACAAACTGCACAGCAACACAGCAGAAGCTGAAGGGAAGTAGCTCTTTTGCAAAAAGGGTGCAGAGCCAAGAGACATGAGGAGGAGGAAAGGCAACGAGGAAAGGGCGTTAAGGCGCGGCTTGTGCACGCGCTCGCTCCGCGGTGAGCGAAATCCGTGCGCGCTGCAAGCAGCACTGCGAAGATGCATCAATACTTTAAAAAAGTGAAGTCCTTCTCGATTAGGATTTTGGGAAGTGACCAGGACATAAGTGACTTTACAAGACAAATCTTTTTCTCTTTCCATGTAGGAAGTAAGCCCACTCTGCGAAGAGAGACTTCACCACACTGCGTAGGTCTTGGACTTCCCCACATTGAAAATGAAAAAAATGAATTCTTTTCTTTTTTATATCATCATCATCATCATCATCATCATCATCATCATCATCCTCATTATTTGTATTTGTATTTTAGGGACGGGTGATCAGACTCGTAGTGATTCTCCTGTTTACAGCCTCCCAAGAGCTGGGATTACAGGCGGGCACCCCCAACCCCAGTCTCAATCACAGTCTCAGTGTGCCCGGGAGCGGGTCCAGCACGGCAGGCCCGGGGATCGAGCCCGCGGCCCTTGCGCCTGCTTGCAGGCACTTTAATCTGCTGAGCTATTTGGCCAACCCCGAGATCTTTTCTTCATGAGCCTGCTAGTTTACTCTATTTGAAAATAGGACAAGCGCACTAAGATATAACATATTTTTTTAAAAATGTCTTCAGTAGTGCCTTTTTATTTTAGCATCATTTCTTTTTCATTACTTGATATGTGTTTTTCTTTTCTACTTAGACAATCAATTAGACAAAAATTTAACAAAACTGTATATCAGATTGTGAATGTGCCTTGCTTTAAAACAAAATGCTAGGATTTTTCTCTAATTGCAATGTTTTATTCCTTTTTATAATGTCTTGTGTGAAAACTATAGACAAATCTACAATATTGTGTTTTCTAGTATTTTTTAATTTTGTAAATAAAAATTTTGTGCTTTTGCTAATATATGACAGTATATATTTTAAATAATTTATAATACATTATCAAAAGAAAGCAAATCACTTAAGTCATATATATATATATATATATATATATAAATTTCTGTCATTTTTTTGCTACACCTTTGCTTCATCTCCCAGCATTCCTTTCTTTCTTCACTCTCTCACTTACATTCACAGAGTCATCAAATGCAGCTTTCTATTATGACCCTGGGAAACTTCCTATTGTGACCCCGTTTCAATATAACAGCATTCAAGTTATTAAGCCTTCAGTTTATAACGTGTAAGTATCTGCCTGTTGAGAAAGCATTAGCAAACATCTAATTCTAAGTGACGTCAGTCATACTTGATGGTTTTCCTGTCAGACTAGTCATTCGTGTGTGTGTGTGTGTGTGTTTAATTTTTGTTGACCTAGCTAAATTAGGATTTAACTTGTAGCTATAACAGAAATACATTTAAATATAAGTTTATATTTTTATCCATGTATTTTGAGAACTTATAAAAAAATGGGTACTCACTGAAAGTATTTGCACAAATTTTCCTGTGGAAAGCAATCTTGCAACTACTTTAGCAAGCATTTAGTGGCTTTCAAGCTGTAAATTTCTCTAAAACTTTACATGACAGATAAAAGCTTTACATGATAACAAACTTTAAGCAAAAAAGACACCATAAAGCTATATAAATAGACAGGTACCACACGTCCTAGTGAAAAACAAATTGAAATGGCAATATATCAATCCTCAAAATGCATGAAAATCTTTTTAATTTTTAAACTTATGTATTTGGTACAGGGTCTCCTGCACAGCTCAGACCTGTAGTGATCCTCCTGTCTCAGCCTCCCCAGGGCTGGGGTTACAGGCGTGCACCACCATGCCAGGTTTCATGAAAATCATTTATAGAAAACATTTTCCAAGATGTTATTAATTTTCATTGTTGGAAATATACAAATAAACTGAGGTTATAGTTCAAAAATGATTATATATGCAGCTTATTCTCTAATAATTGTCATTTAAAATTTAGCAGGTAGTTATTTTTAGAAAGTAATTAATATGCTTGCATACCACTTCCATAAGGTTGCACTATTAAAATTTAGAAATAAGTGTATTACGTACAATTTTTTGTTTCAAACAGACAGTTAAATTTCTTGGCATAGCACTCAAGAGGCTGAGGCAGGAGGACAGCTGTGAGCTCAGTACCAGCTTGAGCAACAAAAGCGAGCTCAAGGCTGATCTGAACTGCACAGCAACTCCTTATCTCAAAAACACACAAACAAACAAACACAAGTTTTGGAAAGAAAAATAAAATTATAACATAATTTCCAGATTTGCAATGAAATTATACTTTATTTCTGATCTAACTTAAATATAAATCCGTAAACTTTTTCTATTTAATATCAGCACAGCCAGTAATTTTTCTCTTCAAGTAAAACAAATCAAGTAAACTATATAGTTTACTGAGGACAAACCATCCTATAAATGACTACTTTTATGATATTGAAGAAACAAATTCTATGTATAGTCACAATTTACTATTTTTCTATAAAATACATTAAATAATTTTATATATTGTATCTACTATGAAAAAGTTATCTCAAGTGATAAATGTATGTTATATATAGTGTTTTCACAAAGCTCATGTGTAGCATGAAAATATAATGACAAACGCTATAGCAAAGAAGAAAATATTTATTATTATCATTATTTTTTAATGTATTTAGTGCAGGGTCTCACTACACAGATCAGACTTGTAGTGGTCCTTCCTGTTTTCCAGCCTTCTAAGAGCTGGGATTGCAGAGCATGCCACCTCGCCCAGTCTCACCACCCTCTCTGCATGCCCAGGTGCAGGGCTGACACAGCAGGCCTGGGATAGAACCCCAGTCCCTGTGTCTGCTAAGCAGGTGCTTGAATCCACTGGTATCTGGCCAGCCCACACAAGAAAATCTTGTGTCTCTTCCTAAGGAATTAATTTCTTCTACTGGATATCACAAATTTTTTTAACTCTTTAAGCTCGAATTGTATACATAATAATCAATTTCAATGATCTTAGAAGGATTATGTTATCAATAGGTATTTTGTCTGATTTATCTCTCACTTTCAATGTCTTCTACATTAAGTAAAATTATCTTCTACCTTAAGTAAAATTTTTCTCTAAGGTGATTTGTCACTCGGAACACATGTGCATATTTGGGGGTATTCTTAAAATATCTACCTTGAAGTGGACCTTAAATAATCTAATTTATTGTCTTACAAGGATGTATATATATATATATATATATATATATATATATAT
>NDGM011092177.1:0-11965 GCA_002564305.1 Octomys mimax
GATGGCTCAGTAGAATAAGCGCTTGCCTGGCAAGTGCAAAGGCCTGAGTTCAATCCCTGGTTCAAAAAAAAAAAAAGTATTACAGTAAAAAATATTGAAAAAGAGAAATCCTGTCTCAAAATTAAAATTAAAAAAAATCAAAAGGGCTGAGGATGTAGCTTGGTGCAAAGGCCCTGGGTTCAACCCTTAGTACCATATACACAAAATATCACTTTTGGTTTATTGTTTCTTTAAATGCTTAAGAATCAAGTAGATCAGAGAAACATGCTATAGATACCTAGCCATTTTAATTTATTCTATCAAAGAACTCCATGTTAAAGAAAACATAATCTACATGTGACACCCTTAATGTTCTGTTCTGATATAAGCAAAAGTGGTTTCCTAATTTAGACCCATAATTTAGAGCAAAGTTTAACTTCAGGCCAGGTATTTTCCTTTGTTGTGCTGTGCTTTCCTATACACTGTAGGATGTCTACTATATCCTTGACCCACTAGATGCCTGTGTCATATTTTCACATTATAATGATCAAAATGCCTTCTAATATTACTGAAGAATAAGCAACATTTTCTCCAGATGAGAACTTCTGGCTTAAATACATTAATCAAGAAATTTCTCTGCATATTATTTTAAAAATGTGTTTTAAGGTTAGAGCTTTGCCTTTCTCAGTTTAACCTGCAATCTGTGATAGTTCTCTGTTACTAAGACTCTAGGAGGTGTAGTATATCTGGAACAAACTGTTTATCTGTGGTGAAGACCACCTCTTTATACAGGCTTACTGTGAGTTATTTGTGTTATCAATTGGAACTGATATATTATCTCAGTTAGTGGTGTTTGTTGCCTATGAAGGAACTAAGAGAGCACACACAATTTTCTGAGCACTTGTCCAAATTTTAGATGAAACAAATATTCCAGGACTTTAAAATCCCTGATCTGTTTTTACGTCCTTTGCTATGAACACTTTGTGATTTGAACATCTTATTGAACTTCCACGGACCTTAATTGTGTCAATAGTGTCACTTAAAACTATCTATGTCAACTATAGTTTGAGAAAAGTAGATTTTTAAAATAGTTTTTAGCTTTAGAGGTTTTAAAAGTAACTTATTTGCATGCAAATTATTATTATTAATTTGTTGCCTTTTTATGTATTTGGTATGTGGTCTCACTACACAGCTTGGACTCATAGTGATTCTCTTGTTTTTAGCCTCCCCATCGCTGGACTAATAGGTGTGCATCATCATGCTCAGACTTGGTGGTAGGCTCAGTGCGCCTGGGAGAAGTGCCAGTGTGACATGTGGTGCTGGGGATCAAACCTCAGCCCCTGTGCTTGCCTAAGCAGGTGCTTAGTCTGCTGAGTTATCTCACCGGCCCTTGCATATAAATTACTAACATGTTATTCTAGAGTACTACAGTTGTTTCTTTTTTGCACCTCTCCTAGAGGCTTTGAATATATTGGACACATGAACACTCAATACATTCTTGACAATTGATTGCATAAACAACTATGAATTGATTACCTGTAGATATTTGAGGGTTCATTTTTTTATGGAGGATATTAACAATTCTTGCTATACCAGCAGTCCACTATCCACTATTACTATTTCTGTGTTTTGACATATTCTAGTAACTTACTCATTTAAGCCTGAGGGTTCTCATCAACTCTCATATCTTTTCAAAGTTTTAGGCTATCATCAGAAGTCGTTCCTTATTTAGGCCTGAAGAGACATTAACTTTAAAATATGAGATAATTTTTAGACAAAGAGTGAAGGAGAACTTAACCATCAGACTAGTTTCATGTAGGTGGCCTTTTACAATTGTATGTCCTCTTTAACCTTACTGTCCTAATTTCCCTAGGTTGTTGTGTGTAGTCTTTTGCCTTGGAATTATGGTTTATCACGTGTGAAGCTCCCTGATGTGTGGTTCAAAGCAAATAAGATATCATGTTACCAGAGTAGTGAATAGCTGGTCACAAGAAGGAAAATAGTGGCCAACAATATTGGTTACTTCTACTTAATAATTGATAAATGAGATTATTTTCTTTTCTCTGAGAGAGGAACAATGAGGTTACTTCAAGACAATAGTATGAAGAATAAACATGGGGAAGGGAAAGAGATGCAAACCTGGGACCAATGGGCAGGAAATGAGTTTAGCTGCAGTGACATCCAATTTTGACAGCATCTGCATAGCATGTGCATGGCACAGAGCCCACAGAAAAAGCATTTTTTATTGCATTTCTTTGAAGAAAATAAGGAAAATTAGATTGCATTGGCAAAAGCAGAGCTGCAATCTGTCTCCTTAGAGGGTTTAATGGGTGTGTACATTTGGTTTAGATTGCATCTGGGTCTCAGTGGCCTGGTTTTGTATTGATTATTAAGTGTTATTTTCTACCTGAATGAAGCTACTTGTTATAACTGTATTGGTAAGTCAGTATATCTAGATTAGAGAAATATTCATTAAAAGGAACTGTGTGTTTTTTGTCCTCAAATCAATTCATGTTGTTCCATAATACCACCAAGAATATGCCATGCAAAGCTAATTGAGGCAGTGCTCATTCTTCTAGCACAGACAAGTGGAGGTCTTTGAGGTCAAGAAAATGAAAACTATTCGCTCTTAAACTGATGATTATAACAAAAAGATAGACCACGTCTCATTTCCAGTAGCTTGCCTTTGAGTGAATACAGTGATAAACAGGAAACATGAACTAAAAAACTTGCATAAAGAATGGTCAAGTTTTCTACTGAGAAAATGTTCACAGACACTTGTTACTACTAAAAGCAGCTGTTTGCCAACACAGTTTTCAGTTACTGTTCAAATTGATGCTTCAAATTCTTGCAAGGAACACGATAGGCTAGTCAAAAGATCTCTTTAAGTGCCTAAAAGGCTTCTCTGAAAATAAAGCCAGATTGGTTGAACCAAGAAATATTACTGTTAAGTGCAAATACCAAGGTTGATCTATTGGATGATCAAGTGCTGAAGATCAGTCATGTGAAAATTTGTTATCTGTAAAGTTAGCGAATTTAAAATGATAAAATACAGAATACTGACCACATGGAGTAAGAAGTATACTCAACTGCTTCAGAATCATTCTTTAAAATTGAGAAATATCTCATATGTATACAGATATATATATATATATATATATATATATATATATATATAACTGTTGATGTTTCTGAGACTATAAATATTCACCATAGTATTATATAATCAGTACTGTCTTTCCTTTTTTAATAGTCCTAATGGAGAAACTTTGTCTTTAGTAACTAATATATGCATAATGTTGATATTGATTTACCATTTGTAAGGGATTTGAGAGTTTTTCTTTTTCTTTTTCTTTCTTTTTTTTTTCTTTTTTTGGTGGAACCCAGGTTTAAACTCAGGCCCTTGCGCTTACCAGACAAGTGCGTATTCTACTGAGCCATCTCCCCAGCCCAAAGAGTTTTTCTATGTGACTGTAGAACAGAAATGCTTCAATGTAAATTTCCAAAACAGTGCTTTGCAATGCACTGAGATTCTCAATATGTTAGTGACGATCATGAAATATTTATTTATTTATTTACATGGTATTTTTTATTTTTAAAAAAATGTTTATGGAGAATAAAACAATAAAGGAATGTTGTTTCAAGAAGATGATCACATTTACCAGGTGGTTTGGGACCAGTATTGGAAACAGACTTGTAACATTTGTTGAGTGTATGCAGTATACATTAGCTCTTCCGGATTTAATATTAGAAAATAACATTGGCATACATTTCCTCTTGTGGACTTCCCCTCCCTTATTAGTATTTGGCAGAGATTTTCTACACAAAACAAAAAATGAAGGATTTGACAATAAAACCATTCACTTAAAAGATAAAAAAAAAAATGAAGAAGTTTGTCACCAGTGTTGATCTACTCATTTTCCTCCTGGCCTTTTAAAAACTCCTAGAAATGTATATTGTTGGGCTTTTAAGATCTAATTTCTCTTTTCTCATCATAGCCTTTCCCTTTCCTTATCTCCCCCCAAAAGTAAAAAGAAGCAGGCTTATCTAAACATAGCACCCATGCCCACACTAGGTTGCCTGAATCATAAGCTAGCTGGAATTTGAGAGAGTCTATCTTTTTCCAGTAGGGGTGATATTATTCAAGCTAACCTTGAAATGGCATAGGTGACTTTCAATCAAAACTCTCCCTCTGTAGACATATAGGGAAACACTGTAACACCTCTAGGCCCCAAATACTAGGATAACTAGCATCCTAAATCCAATTTGTTACCTCCAAATAGCTTTTTTTATTTCATACAGTGGAATGGCTACCACCTCACGCTCACCCCATAAGAAAAGGGAGAGGTTCTTTAGTCAGTGACATCAAACTCAAGCCAGATCCTAGAAATACATTTCTCGGTGAATGATCGACAGACTGAAGGACCGTGGTCATCTCTGGGGGCTGAGCTTGGCTTTGGGAGTTTTCTTTTTATGAATTGAAACTTTTTCACATTATGCTGTGTGACTTGTGAATTTTTTCTAGCTAGTTGTTTGACAGGTGATAATCCTGAAAAGGATCACCTGGTTCAACAATCTTATTTATTCTTCATTTAGCCATAATGATGGGACCATAATATTGTGTTTGAAGCCTCAATTCTAAGTGCTGAGTGAAAGATGTTTTTTTCACATTTGAGAGATATTTTAGTACCCAGTAACATATGGGAAGACAAGTATTCTAAATTTTATTAAGAAAAAACTTTCTGGGTTTTCTATACTGAAACTATATAAGCATTATTTAAACATTAAGAAACAGAAGAACGGGTATTATATAGAACAGATTTCCTTAAAGAGAAGGCATTGTCAACTTTATTTTGCACATGGACTAAGAAGCAAATGACTTCTCTGGTTGACCTTGCTCCTTGCTCTTTCTCATACATATTAATAAAATATTCAATTATTTCTTCTTTTCTTCTTGCTTTCATTGTCTGTCACTCTCTTCTGGAATATTTGTATCATGGGAATAATATTTTTGTTGGGCCTATTAACTAAGGTATATTTACTGCTCAGGACAAAACTGGCACAAAACAAGTGCACAATGAAAATCTTTTGAATAAGCCAATAAGCATGCACCATGTGCCACTTAGGGATACAAGGACAAACCAGACACATTTAATCCCAATTTTTCTAGATTTTATATTCCACTAAGAGACAGGGTAAAAAATAATTCCACTGAAGTAATACTATTCTTATTGGAGGAAAAACACATGCTATTAGATGTTGCTAAGCATCCGTAATGTACAGGATACTGTCCTATGTATGGAGTATTATTTGGTAAAGATATTAATGGTGAACATTATTTGCTGTAGTGAGCATAAAGGTTGGCCAGAAGAACTGATGCTTAGGCTGAGTTAACTACATGAAACTGAAAGTGTTTCAGGCAGAGGAAATAGCATGTGGAGAGACTTAGAGGTAGAGAGCGTGGGAGAGCTCCAGAGAGTGAAAGAGGCTCAGGAGAGCCAGAGAGTAGAGAGGAGAAGGGAAATAGCAAGAACAAAGTAAAGACTGAGTCTGAGAAAAAGTGAATTGGGACATTATTCTAAATGTAGTGAACCTTTGGAAGGTTTTTGTTTGTTGGTTGGTTGGTTTTGTTTTGTTTTTTGAGGTACCGGAGATCAAACTCAGGACTTTGTGCTTTCCAGGCAGACCTTTCAGCCACTGAGCTATGTTCCCAGCGCGCTTTAGAGAGTTTTATGAAAGGGGAAAACAGGACCTTTTATGTTTAGACTTTTCCCTCTATGATGGTTAGAATGACTTCAGAGGAAGTAAGTGTGGCAAATGGATGATCTTTAGAAAGTCAAATGATTTAGATGAAGATAAGAGGCCTTCAAATTAGTGTGATGGAAGTGGTAAGAAAGTGGTTCTTTGAGGGTCAGGAGGATAGCTCAGCAGCTTTGTACCTGTCTGGCAAGCACAAAGTCCTGAATTCAATTTCAGGCTCAAAAAGCAAAACAAAACAAAATAAAAAAACGACAACAGCAAGAAAAAAGAAAGAAAGATAGATAGATTGAATCCAGAGTCGTTCTTTGAGCTTGTTGCTCATTGGGAATATTAGAAAAATCTTAGAAAATCTTGAAACTCAGGGCATACCTGATACAAACTGAGTTAGAACCTACAGAGGTAGAAGCCAGACATCTCTCTGTTTTTTTCTTTATTCAAAAGTTATAGTCAATGTATAATACTTTGCACATGAAATACACAGTCTGAGATAATTGAAGTATATCTAAGCCAAGTCATTTTGTAAGCAATTAGTCTAAAAAGCAAAGACAAATGTAAAGCAAAGAAATATATGTGGCCAATATTCATATGCAAGTACTAGCAGCGCAACTTGTGCAAGAGACACTGTTGTCCAGAAAGCGTGGTCAGAGTGCCACATTCCTAAGCTTTGAGCAGGTGTTCCTCTTGGGAAGCCAGAGATATGACAGCTCAACAGCCAAGCTGATATTTCAAAATTTGAAATTAAGGATTTTAAAATTTATTTTAACCTTGTGTTTTTCCTAATTATTCATTTTTAAAAGTTTTACTGAACTTAAAGATATTTAACTTTATTACATCAAACAAGTAAGTGATTTATGAGACCTTAAGCTCAAATTAATTTTTCTTTACTTTTCAAAGTGTTAAGCACTATCTTTATATAATTCATGATGATATATGGATTTTAAATTTTAAATATGTTTTTCTAAAACTGTAGTGAATTCTGAGTTAGTCGTTTGTAAGGTAATTCCTTCTTAATAGGTTTATAGCAGAATGGATAATTATGTGGGACCTTCATTCCTTATTTATTTATTTATCTATTTATTTGGTACAGGGTCTTGCTATGCAGCTTGGATTCATAGTAAACCTCCTATCTCAGCCTCCCTAGTGCTGGGATTACCAGTTTCAGTGGCCAGCACAGCACGCCTGGGGTTCCAAGGATTAAACCCAGATCCTGGCACTTAGACCACCAAGCTACTTTTACAGCCCTGGAAACTTCCAATTTTATAAGAAAATTATGACATTGGAATTTCTACTAGTTTAGAGTATAGGCTGCAAGTAGCTTAACTGTTTCTTTTCTATCCTTTGAGAAAGAGTTCACAAATTTGTTTTAGTCTTAGGCAAATAGCCATATAACATGAGTTCACACCAGAGTATTAAATTCTCAGATGATGAATGTAAAAACCACTGTCAGTGCTGCAAAGAAATTATGTGTATATTAATGAATTTTTAAACATTTCTGCAATATTAAGTTTCCTTTTATTTCCTGTATTATAATTCTTTTAGAACATCCTGAATTTTTCACTATATTTTCGAGTCAGCTCAGAGCACTGGCGAAACGTGTACTGGGTGAGGACAGCTAACAAGCAACTACCAATGTTGCTGTTTGCTTTTTAATTTCTTTTAATCATCTGTATTTTAGTACAGGGTCTACAGGGTCTCACTATGTAGATTGGACTCGTAGTTATTCTCCTGTTTTCAGCCTCCCAAGCGCTGGGATTACACATGCGTGCCACCACACCCAGTCTCAATCACCACCTCAGGGTGCCCCAGGTGTGGACCTGGCATGGCATGCCGGGAGGATAATCAAGAAAGAATAATTCCATAAAGCACCTGCATAGGCAGAACGCAGGGGCCGAGGTTCGATCCCCAGCGTGCTGTGCTGGCTCCGCCCCAGGGGCACACTGAGATGGTGACTGAGACTGGGTGTGGTGATGAGCACCTGTGATCCTAGAATTTGGGAGGCTGAAAACAAGAGGATCACTACGACTCCGATGTACATAGTAAGACCCTGTAGACCTTGTACTAAGTACATTTAAAAAACCCCCAATAATCCCAGAAGGGAAGAAAATTTAGAAGATTTGGCTTAATTTAAAAATCTTTTCAAAATTATAATGACTCTAAAATTCATCTTAAATTATCTGGCCATACAATTATTCAGTGTATCTTTTTGTAGATTATGGGAGGAGAGTATAAGTTTCTGTAAGCTATTCATATTTCTTTACCTTTCAGTTGTGCATACTATCTATGTTGGTGAATATAATACATAATTTACTCAGGAAGGCTTCTTAGTCTTTGGAGTAATCCATTCTTTGATCATATTGATGCACATATTTTTGTATTTTGGAACTTTTAATGGTCCACATTACCTCTTAACCACTTGTGCTTTTATTTGTCTTGAATTGTTGGAGGGACAAATTTTAGATCTTCCGCCTGTTGTTGCAAAAGGGACACAAGCAGTAGGGATACAAGAATCTGAATTCAAATGTGGCCCATCGTTTTAGGCAAATTCATTAAGCTTTGTTTAACTTTATTGTTTAAGCTATTTTCTTTCTTTTTTCTTTTTTAAAAATGTATTTAGTACAGGGTCTACAGTGTCTCACTACATAGATCAGACTCATAGTGATCCTCCTGTTTTCAGCCATCCATGTGGTGGGATTACAAGCATGCACCACCAGGCCTAGTCTCAGTCCCATCCCCAGTGACAGGGCCAACAGGGCACACCAGGGATGGAACCCTGCCTTGGTCCCTGTGCCTGCCTATGCAGGGGCTTTGATTCACTGAGCTATCTGGCCGGGCCTTTCAGCTATGTTCAATGTATGTATCTTTCTCAAACTAATAAGCATCACAGTGACACTTCAGCACAGGCAGTTAGAATTACCTTTGCAAAATTCATATTCAGTGCTTGTGACAAAAATAAGATGCTAGATGGTTGTGATGAGTGTATACATATGTCCAAAGCCACCAAATTATACATAATTATATACAACTCATTACATATCAATTATATGAAATCCAATGTCAAGGACTAAGATGCTGGAGAAAGATTTTTGAATAAAGAGGATATCAGAAAAGCTCATTCTGTGGCACTAGAAATCATTCTAAAAATCTTTCAGTGTAACACTTACTTGGTAAAAAAAATGAATACAATTTAAAAAATTCCTTTAAAATGTTTCTGGAAGATTAAAAAAGGAAAATTAATCTGTATGTTAAAAAGTGTGCCCTTTTACTGAAAATCTGACAAGTCACTGCCCTAACTACAGTGCAAAACTTTCCAAACAGTTGGCAATTAAATGTGAATCTTTTGTGTCAATAGATGGTTTGGTCTAGTAGCAGTATGGCTGAATAATTTCTATAAAGTCTACAATGCTGGTTTTGAAATGTGTGAAATATTATTTAGGGTGACTCACTCCATGGTAATCAGCTCTAAGGATGACATGACATTGTTAATAATGCAAGTATTTAAAAGAGGACTTGGGTGAGGCTATTTACAGCCTGGCTGACTGGTGTGAATCTGCACAGACCTATTTCTGCAATTCACAGTAATTTACAGAGTAAATGGCTCAGGATTTGCAAAAGGAAAAACAACTTGTATAAACTTCAGGACACTAAATGGAATTTTTCCTCTTTGACATGGGAAAACTGGCATATGACAAACTGCTGATACACTAGATTTTTATGCTCTTGCATACAATTCAATCTAATTTCCTTTAAGTTTTAAATGAACTCATTAGTAATGTGTAAAAACTATGGAAAAGAAACTTGCCAAGCTTTAAGGATTACATTTAGGCTTTAGTAAATAATATTTCATATAGAAGACAATGTACTTGAAATATTGAAATAATTTCTATGAACATAATCTACCCCCCCATTATTATGGTAGGGTTCAATTAAAGAGTAGTCAGATTTTTAATATGTACATACAATTTTAAAAAAGTATACTACTTGCATACCTAGTATGATTTAGGCATTCTGTTTAACAAATTATATACAATGTTTAATTTTGCCTTTATTGGAGTTCTATCAGCCATTTACCCTTAAGCAAATCACTGGATGTCTCTAAATTTTTGTTTCCTCATTTGTGTAGTAGAAACTTTCATAAGCATCTTGCTCTCTTACTCATTTATACATTTGGTCAATCTTTATGACGTGCCTATTAAATATCTGTAGTTATACTGTGTACCTTATCAATAGTAAATAAAAGCATTATCCTTGCCAAAACAGAGCTTGTTTTATTTCTTAAACATGACATGCATGGGAATGTGTATGTATTTTTTCCAACAATTGTTCCAAAAACAATAAAGATCTTTTTGTTTGATTTGGTTTTGAGATGAAGTCTTGCTTACTGTTCAGGTTGACTTTGAACTCAGTACATAGTCAAAGCTGGCCTGAAACTTGTGGCAATCCTTCTGCCACAAACTCCTAAGTTCTCAGACTACAGACGTGTATCACCTGCTAAAATAATAAAAAAGCCTTTTAAAGGAACACATCTAATCATGTTGTTACTAGAATCAATTAAGAAAATTACTTGACAAGTGATAAAAGATTATGAACCTATTTTGATGGACATTTGGAAATGGCTTTAATAAGTTAAAACATGGATAATAAATACTTTCAGGATAATATTTTGGATTAAATTAATAAAGAATATATTTATGATTTCATTAAGTTAAACTGAAAATCACTTCTAGGATAATTGAAATATGCTTAATATTGTCAAAGTCTTTTGCTTAGCAAAAGAATAATATAGGGATGATGTTAATATATTAGCCTTCCTTTACAACATACGTCAGACCTCCTTGACATACTAAAGATATCTTTTAAGAGTAAGGTAGAAGAGTCGGGGAGATGGCTCAGTAGACTAAGTGCTTCCCCGGCAAGCACAAGGGCCTGAGTTCAAACCCTGGTTCCGCCAAAAAAAAAATAAGGTGGAGATACTGTGCCCTTCTAACTCTATATTCTTCCACTTTTGCTTTCTAAGAACAAGTACCTTCTCCTACATAAATATGTTATACTTATCAAAATCAGGATATTTGACTCTAATATATTATCATAGCTCATAACCAAATTTTATCCACTGTTGTGATAATGTCCTTTAAAAGTCATTTTTTCAGAGTAGGGTCCAAGTGGAATATCATGCTTCACACTTACCAATTGTTTCTCCAATTTCTTTTAATCTGGTATAAATCCTTTAAACTTATTATGTATTCTTGTAAAGGACATTTTAAAAGAGTATGGAAGATTTATTTCATATACTGTTCCTCAATTTGAGTTTGTCTGATCCTTTCCCTTTAGCTATTATTCTTTGCCTCCCTAAGCAACCTATCTTCCAGATTTCATATTATTTCCTAGCCTTGACACTCCTCTGTGCCAACAGTTCTCTTGTCTTCCCTTTTCTTTACCAAAATATATCATGGCTTCTGATTCTGACACTCTGATGCAACAGCTATCCTTTCTAAAAAGAGATAAACCAAAACTATCTCAAGTCAACATTTATATATGATAGAAATACTGTCTTGGTTACTCTTCTCTTGTTGATGGGACAAATACCAGACATTCAAAAGGAGGGGAAGGAAAGTTTATTTAGCTCACAGTTCCTGGAAGTTTCAATCCATATTCAGCTAGCTCCAAGGTAGAGTGGCATATGGCAGAGGGCAACCTTTCTTGGAGACAGCAAAGAGCAAAGAGTAAAATGGAGTAGCAGCAACAATGGCTACAGAGAGCAAGGGAGGGTTGGCACCCAGGCAGCTAGCTAGACTCTCTGCTCCTTACACTGTAATGCAAATTACCTGCCCCGGGACAGAAGCAGCACCCACACCCACAATAATCAATCACACACTCCAGAAGCTGCCCTATGACTGCATGAGGATTTGGGGGGACACCTATCCATAAACCATAACAAATACATTATTTTAAATGCATAGTTGTGCTGAGAAGATAGTACAGAAATCCAGAGAAGACAAAAATACAGTGAGTACTGGAAACAGGATGGGAAACCAAGAATAAAACTGAAGCTCTGATCATGTGAAAGGGCAAATTTGAGATTTCTCAACTGAGATTCCTCAATAAAATTTCAGATAGGTGCATGGTCAAAGGAAAAGAGAAGTGGAAAAATTTATCAGCAAAATAAAGTGACATTTTATACTGGATGGTTAAGACCAAGTTAAAGCAAGACCTATATAACTAAAGGACA
>NDGM011092182.1:0-11281 GCA_002564305.1 Octomys mimax
TGGCCGTGACTCATCCACATGGCTGACACTCACAAAGGATCTACAAAGTGTGGTACAGGGTTTTGGAGTAAGTCCTAAGGGGATTTGACTGACTTTATCAGATACAAAAGTTACATTACTTGTTATATAGGTCTTGCTTTCTCTTGTTCTTAGCCATCCAGCAGAAATGTATAAAAACCAAGTCTAAAAATAAAGCCATATCAATATGCTTTTTTTCTTTTTAAAAGTTGTGTTTAAGGTCATTAAGATACTAAGACTGAGCAAAATGGAGACAAGGGATGTCAGGACACAGCAATCCAAGGATGTGTACTTTAAACTGAAAGCTAGATGCCAAGATACTGCAGTCATAATAATGTGAAAAAAGAACCACCCAGGCAGAGGAAACAAAAAAGTTGCAGGCCTTGAGAATGGAACAAGCCTTGCTGACTCAAGAGATAAGAGGTAACTTCAGAGTTTTTGGAACAAAGTTAAAGAGAATGGGGATGATTTAAGATCAGAGAGGCAGGTAGGACTGGATCATAAAGGACCTTGAAGATAGCTGAATTTTATCCCAAGTTCAATCAGACTTAGAAAGTCAAAGAAAGTGATGTGTTTTTAATGTTAGAGACCTATTGTTCTCAGGCTGTCTATAGCTTCCTACTCTAACCTAGAAATAGATCTTAAGGATATGAACTCCTGCATTCTCCTATCCACATAATTTAAATAACTATAATTCACAAAAATTATCTGATTTTTCACAAGTGCTCATATTAATAGGAGTATGGAGACTGGATTGTGCTGTAAATTCTTATAATCTATATTAGATCATGAATTTTACTCAATTATAAGCCTCTTTTTATTCATGCTAAAATTATACAGGAATAGTAAACTCAGCTTCATTTGTCAGTAATATATTAAGTTGATTAAATATTGATTTTACACTTAGATCTGTCATTTCTTACTTAATAATACTTCCCATTTGCTTTTTCCTATTTAGTAGTCTATATATTCATTTTGAAATTTTTCTTCACAAAGTATGGTACACTATTAAGTAGATAGAGAGATACATAGATACCTAAGGTCTGTGAACCTGGAGAAACAGGCACAGCAACCTGTATACTTGTGAAGCTTTTTTTTACTATTTTCTATAGTAAAAAATTGAAAGTGTATTACCTTCGTTGGGTTTGCATCATAGAATTGAGCACAAAGTGCAGATTCCTTGCTTGGCTTATAAGCTGTAAGTCAGGAAGAATAAGCAGGCACTCAGGTAGCATGAATGCGGACATCACCAATAACCTTGCTCCTGTACAGCCCTGCCTCCACGGCAGAAGAATTTTGTTGCATTTAAAAAGCCAGAGCCCATCAAAGAGTTGCCAGTGACTGTCTGTCATTCACTAAAGTTTAAAGCAAAAAGGATAAGAAGAAAAGAAAAGAAAAGAAAAACACTCTGGCAGGTGTAGAAATCATTTGTTTATTTCTTGTAATTTAGACTGAATCTGGAGATTCCAGTAAGAAGCACTAGGCTTGAACCTGGACAAAAACACTTACATTGAACAGATTTCTGAGTTTTCTGTGAGTCTTTGTTTTTCCTGATTATAAATTAAGGCTGCCTTCTTTATGTGATTTAGAAGAAGATAAAATACTTTCTGTATAGGAGATGCTTAATAGATAATATATTTATATTTTTATTAGAAACATAAAAATATTATATTGATTTCAGAATTTATTCCCCAAAAAGGAAACACTTGTGTTTCCATTACCAATAGGATACTGACTCTTATTTAAGACAGATTGAAAGAAGAGCAAATACATACCATATACATGTATACACAAATTCATTTATATAATTTTTAGTCAAACTTTATTGCTTTGTCTTCAATTGTTTGAAAGCTGAGAAAGACTAAGATCACCATTATCTCTAAACTATATTCTAAGAACAGAGATGAAACAATAAAAAAATGAGAAATTGGCTATTGATTTAGGTTAAAAATATCAGAACAAACTTGAACAGATTTAGATTGATCAGATTTACTTTTGATAATAATATAGCAAAAATAATCTTAATTCTTTGTTGAGCATAAGATATTCACTGCTTGTGAGAATTTCTATTAAGCGGGAATTAAAATTTTGGGTGAGGACCCATACTAACTGCATTTTTAAGTTGTTCTTTTTGTACTAGAAGAGTATGCTTGAATAATTAGTATAATTTTAAAAGTATCTTCCTATTTTTTCCTTTTGTCCCCCAAAATTGATCATTTAATCTATATGGACTCTCCAACTTTATCATTGGTAGTGTCTTAATAATTCCGATCTCTACCACCATATGATACAGTATCAGAAATTTCTAGAAGTTCAGTCATTTCAAAACAATATTATTTTATTTGGTTTTAGTCATTATTTCATTTATTTCAAAATTTCAAATAAAGTGAAAAGATAGGGGACTTGAACTTCAAAACAAAGAATGGGTTACAGTAGAATATTGGGGCTTGACTTGGTAGTACATGTCTATAACCCCAGCACTTGGTAGACTGAAACAGGATCCAAGCTGTTCAAAGCTAGCCTGAGCTACAAAAAAGAGTTCAAGGGCTGGCCCAATAGCTCAGTGGATTGAAGGGCTTGCAAGTGAAAGCAGGCACAGGGATTAAGGGATTTGATCCCTGGGCCTACCCTCAGGGCACTCCAGAGGGCAACTGAGACTGAGCATGGTGATGAGCGCCTGTAATCACAGCTCTTGGGAGGCTGTAAGGAGGTACATCACTACGAGTCTGATCTATTAGTGAGACCCTGAATACCCTGTAGACCCTTTCCTAAAATACAAAGAAAGAAAGAAAGAAAGAAAGAAAGAAAGAAAGAAAGAAAGAAAGAAAAAAGTAAAAAAAGAAAAAGTTCGAGGCCAGCCAGAATTGGTTCAGAAATGTGCTAGTCATTCCGTAAGTGCTGGTTGAGTAAATGAATGTTCAGAGTGAAACCTTACATTTTAGAAATGAGATAACTGATGCTCAAATAAAATATGAATATTAAAAGTACCTCTATGGGTCTTAATTTCCCTCTAGATTCCCCAAGTGCAACAGCCACTTTATCCAGTACAGGAACATTGCTTTAACTTGCTAACTCTGACCCTGAAAATGTCTGTTACAAGTAGCTGAGCTCTGTAACAGTTCATAATGACCCTGTTCCCTGAGCAGAACTAATCAGTGATTTGGAATCAACTTGAAATTCTAAAAATGAGAATTGCTGTCATTGATTCTTACATGGTCATTATCTTTGCATTAGAGAAGACAATTGAAATACGTTAGCACCAATCAATATTATGAATAAATTTTCCAACCATGAGGCATGATGACTATGACCTATTGTTAAGTTAATTTCTCTCTTAACTAGGAATGTCAATTGTTTTGCATTAAGAAAGTTAATATTTCTATAAGAATCTCATAATTTTTACACCCACCCTTGAACAGTTTATAGCACTATAACTTTTATATTGACGTTATGCTTTAAAACATAAATCTTAAAATTGCTGAAAAGATACTTTAAAAAGATATAAATGGTTATTTTATAGGAAAAAATATACATCATTCCGTAAGTTGGTTGTAGACATTGTCTGCACTGGTTAGCTTAGTAGTAGAGAGCAAGAAGACTATAGCTTGTATTAACTGTGTTGGAGCCAATTGACATCATCGGAGAATGTATCCTGATGAGTCTTCAGTGTGAAGCTGAAACCACTACTTCAAAGAGTAAAGTTGCTATTCAGAGGGCAGATTACGTGAAAGGGATTAACTGGATTAATGCAAATTCAACATGATAAACTAGAAGATAAGAAAGATGGAGGAGCAGGAGAAGGAGACAAGGAAGCCAATGTAACTTACAGTAGTTATTGGGCCAGAAAATTGTTACCTTCACATTTGATAGATATTATAATTTGTTCTATTATAAATGGTCACAAATTTTGAAATTACAGGTGGCTTAGGTGCTACAGTAAATTTAGTTCATGATTTCATAGTGAACAAATTCATTCATAGTTAGCCAATCAAAAAATGTATTGCTAATGGTATATAAGTTCATGTATATAAACAAGTAATTGTCACATTTATTTGTGATAACCTATCTGTATGGAGTGTGAAGATAAAAGGTCAATGAGATTATATTTGCTCTCATTGAAAAACAACACATGGAAGATTGCTGGTTAGCTCAGTTATTTAAGGTGCTGTTTGGGCAAACACAGGCACAGAAACCGAGGTTTGATCCTCAGCTCCACAAGCCCCATCACAACCACCCTCAAGGCAGCGTGAACTAGCAAAAAAAAAAAAAAACAAACAAACAAACAAAAAAAAAAAACTTCTCCAATTAAAAAAAAAAAAAAAAAAAACATGTTTGAGAACATGCCACTCATTGAAAATTTCTCTTGTGGGGTTGGGGAGATGGCTCAGTGGAATAAGTGCTTCCCTGGCAAGCACAAGGGCCTGAATTCAATCCCTAGTTCCACAAAAAAGAAAAAGAAAGAAAATTTCGTTTTATTGTGAGTGAACTTCATTATATTTTCACTAATTCTTTATGAATAATTGCAATGGAATATCACTTGAACTTGACATTCTACTACAGTGACTTAGATTTTGAGAATTTGCAGGCTGGCCAGATAGCTAAGCCCCTGCTTAGGTAAAGCACAGGGTCGGGGATTGGATCCTGGGTACAACATGCCCTGCTGGCCCCACCCCCGGGGCATGCTGAGAAGGGCTTTAAGACTGGGCATGGTGGTACACGCCTGTAATCCCAGCACTTGGGTGCCTGGAAACAGGAGGATCACTATGAGTCTGATCTGTGTAGAGACCATGTAGACTCTGTACTAAATTATAAAAAATTGAGATATTTTTTCAAAATCAACTCAAACGAAACATTGCTTTGGATTGTTTGTCCTTTAGTACAGTATTGCTCCAAAAGAAGATAAATAGGAAGTGATATTATGATCCACATTACTAGTAACATTCATAGTAATTTTATGGAAATAGAATATTCTTCTTAGGGAGAATATTTACAATTTATATGGGAAAATACAACAGTTTTGCATTTGAAAAGATTTGATGTCAGTCTTTTCATGAAGCAGCTCCCATTTAAGGATATAGCATACAAATTCTTGTATTAAGTGTTTTAACAATATTTTCAAAATATAAATTGTGTTGTGCTTGGCTTTGCACTCTAAACACTTTTCAGCACTGAAGATTCTGAGTGGAAGAAACTTTCTCATTTATATTCCATAAGGAGAATATATGAAGATTATTGTAGATACATATAATCATTAGGTTGGAAAGCCACTGCCCAAAGTCAGCCATTTTCATTTCGCACAGACTGTACACAAATGATGTTATAGAAATTGCTGGTACGTAATACACTTAGACAGTATTGAGTGTCTGTTATGGTTTGTGTTTGGATGTCTTTCCAAATTCTTAGCGGGCTTTTGGGAAGTGCCTGAATCTAAAGCTTGTCATTGGTTCATTGTCTAGTGCTGGAATTGGGGCATGAATGCTACACGTACTGCAGGGCAGGTGTCCTGTATTAATAGAAGAGAGGAAAAGAGACTGCTCCTCCCCTTGTGCTCTTGTTGCTTTTGATAACTTTCACTGCCACTCACTTTTGCCCCTGTTGTGACACCCTGCCTTGCAGCCTGCTGATTATGGACTGAAACCTCTGCACACTGTGAGTGAGCTGCATAAACCTTTCCTCACTTAGCATGCTCATTGGGTATTTTTGTCTCAGCAATGAGAAAAGTAACTAAGATATTATCTGATTTTGTATATTGCCAGTCATTATATTTCAAAGTTATGTAACAGGTGAATATTTGAAAAATAAAAATCATGGACCCAATACTTAGTTTCTATTTCCATTTATAAGGCATATTGTTACTATAATATTTTCATGAATATGAATATTATGAAAATTAAATGTAATTGAGTTTTGTGAAATGCATTGAGACTGCCATACAATCCATAAAAATATAATGTTTGTTAAAAGTAAGGTGGATTTGCACTAGTTTATAATGGAAGTGGGCAACAGTGACATAGGGATGTTTTCTCTAGGATAATGACATCATTGGAAAAACAGTATTTCACATTCATAATGCTGATATTTACTTGTGATTTGATTTATTTTTTTTCAATCAAGTATCAATAGAATCAAATTAAGTAACATGCATAACAGTTCCTCTGTGAATTGAGAAATATCTTTATTCAATTTGCCATATTCCAGCCATTCTTAGTCAATAGCTCCCTCTTTAGACCAATGACAGTCATTAGTGTTTATTTGTGCTTTGGTAAATCAAATCTACAATAGCTTTTGCATAAGGATCTATTAAAATCTAAACACTTATGTAATTGTGGAAAAAGAAATCATACTTATGGGCAAGTTAAGTCTCTAGAAATAGAGCTGAAATTAAATTAATTGCCAAAATTGGAATAAAATATTTAAATAGGCAAATTTGAAACATTTTATAATAATTTTAAAAGCAAGAAAATTTAAATATTTTAAATATCTTTCTGACTTTCTGTAGTACTCAGGATCACACCCAGTGCTTTACATGACAGAAAAGTACTCTGTCACTTAATTATATCCCAACCTCCAAAACAACACATTTCAAATATTATACCCTATTTTCAACCAAGCGCAAGAATTAATATATACAACTTTATTATTATTTTTTGTTTTATTTTAGGGAAGGGTCTACAGGGTGTTCAGGGTCTCACTACTAGATTGGACTTGTAATGATCTGGATGTTTACAGCCTCCCAATAGCTGGTATTACAGGGGGGCGCCACCATGCTTAGTCTCAATGGCAGTCTCAGCGCGCCCCAGGGACGAGACCTGTATGGCAGGCCCAGGGATCTAACCCGTGGTCCCTGAGCCTGCTTGCAGACGTTTAAATCCACTGACTATTTGCCCAGCCCAAATATATCCTACGTTAAATTTCAAGATATTTTAAAATTTCTTTATGCTATGCTTTCTTATTTGTCTGCTTTCCCAGCATGCTCCTTGCACGAACACAGCGCTAGTGTTACTTACGTTCTTTTGGTGGGACTGAGGAGCTTGTCTCTCAGTCAGTTATCGCATGTTCCTTCATGAGGTGCAGTGTCCCTTACTGGAAGATGCTGAGGCCACTTCCTTGCACAATTACCTCTCTCACTGAACAAGACTGCTCCTCTGCTTTTGCTATTTCAGTCTCTTTCAGGTGTCATGATTATTTCTCTCAAAATTAGAAATTCATTAGATTTCTGAAAGATTTTAACACTTTCACACAAACCTTAACAGGAAATGGAATAAAAATATTATTGGTTGTAGCATTTCACAAATATAATCACAGTATTTAGTATTTAGTACAGTTCTCTTATCATATGTTTACTTTTATAAAAGTAAAATGAAGCTGAAAATACAGTTTTACAACTTTCAAAATATCCTTATCATAACAAGTCACCAATGATATATTATACACATTCCATTCACAAAATAAATATCTTCAAACAATATCAATGGAAATTCCCAAATTATATTTCACCAAATGCAATAGCCAAACAGACATTGCACATTTTGGAATATTGCTACAATAAACTATCTTTATACCAAAGTCTTGAAATGGCTGGTTATTTCCTCAAATAGTCTTTTGGAAAAGAAATTGTTAGGTGGAAGAAGACATCATTAATATACCAAGGAGTAGCTTTTCAGAGTTCTGTACAGCGTTCCTTCTTCAGTGATTCAGATTTGAAAGATTTAAGATTGATCATTTTAAGGTAGGATGAAATTTATTCGTCTGCCTGCTTACACCACACCTCCTTCTTCCTGCTGCTACAGTAAACATCTGCTGACTGTATGTTTATGTGCATACTGCTTTAATATTAAGGGAGAACACAGATCTCTCATAGAAGTGTGTAATCGATACCCTAGTGGCATTTAGCAAAGGTGTTCCCAGTTATTAGTTAATTTGCATTTTAAATGCATTCATTATAAGTTAATGAATCATTTGATACTCCAGGGAGCATTTAATAAGATTTATTGCCTTATAAAATTTATATGAATCCCACCTAAATAACCAAGATTATCATTATAGAAGTTGCATAATTACATTTGTGGTAATTCTAGAGATGACCAAAGACAGAATAGGTCCATAACTTTCTTCATTTTTGGATAGAAATAGATAGCTTTCTAATGTCATTTTAAAACATATCCATAACTTCCAATTGCCTATATTTATTTTCTTTAATTTGAAAAGATATAAGAAATCTTTAACTAAAATTGTAAGTCCTTCACAGTAGCAATAGGAAAGAGAAAACATAAGGGATGAATATCCAGAAGAATATCAGCGTGTTGTCCTCTAAAGAGGGTTGATATAAACATTGAGTTCTTGCACCATTTTTCAAATATTTAAAATCTTTTAATTATTTATGCTTTTATTTATTTATTTGGTATAGGATCCCACTGTGCAGCTTGGACTCCTAGTGATTCTGAAATCTCAGCCTCCCCAGTGCAGAGGTTACAGGTGTGCACCACTGTGCCTGGTTTCGGGCCAGCACAGCACACCCTCAGTTCTGGGACCAGCAGGGTGTTGGGTACTGGGGACTGAACGTGGGTACTTGTGCCAGCAAGGTAGGTACTTAGACTTCCTGTCAGGCTCTCCAGCCCTTTCTCATTTTTCTATAGGGAAGAATTAAATAAGTCAGTGAATATAACTGCTTATAGGAGAAGATTTTACATAAGAACTCAATGAACATCAGCTGTGAAAATTACTATGAACAGAAACCATGGGTTCTATGTCTTGACTAGTGTCATTTTTTTATCACGTGAATGAAATTCCTAGCACATACAATTTAAAGCAGGGAAAATGACTTTGGTTCAGAGCTTCAGCCCATTATCAGCTGGCTCTGAGGCATACCCCAGATGGGAGAGAGGCATGCTGCAGGCAAAGGTGCTCAACTGAGGCAGCAGGAAGCTGAAAGGAAGGAGAGCAGTGGCCAAGGCTACCCCATTCCCAGTCACACCCCTGATGCTCCACCGCCAACCAAGGCTTGACTCCTAACAGCAACTTCTATTAACCAGGATCCAACTCCTAACCGTCCCAAACTCTGTACTGGAGGAAGCCATGAAGAGTGTACACCTGCCTCCTGATCCAAACACCTGCCACACTCAAGAACTTGGGACCACTGAAATTAAAACCATAATAATGAAGATAGTTTGCACACAAATATGTGTGATAAAGTTACAGACCCACAGAAAGACACAGTACGTGCCTAAGTAGGTGAAACAGATTTCAATGATGCAAATGGAGGATATCAATGTCAATTTCCTGTTTTGATATTATACTATAATCATGCCAACTATTACTATTGAAGGGGCTGTGCAAAGGTATAAATAGTCTCTGTGTTGTTTCTTTCTTTTTTCTTTTTGGTGGTACCAGGTATCAAACTCAGGACCTTGCAGTTTCCAGGCAAGTACTTGTTCCACTGAGCTATCTCCCCGGCCTCTGTGTTGTTTCTTACAGCCACCTCATCAATTTGCAATTATTTCAAAAACCAGAAGACTCTTTTTTCTTAAAAATATGGGGAGAAGGGCAAGTAAAGTTCAGATACATTCTTTACATGAAGGCAGATTTTAAGATTATTTGAATTCTAAAATAAGAAACATTTGCTATAAAATACAAATCTGCTTTTACAGTCCTCCAGGAAGCCTTCCTGGTTCTCCTATAAGAAGTGAAATGTTTTTCTCTAGGTCTGTTTTAAAGATTGCTGCTATCCCATTTATCAGGTACAGCTGAGTGTCAGAGTTTTCATTTATATCTGTCAATATATTTTGAAAACCTAGGAAGCAAAGGATATCTTATTTACTTATTTGTTCATTTGCATTTCCTAGCTAAGCATATTTTTTTTGTCTTTTTTTCATATTGGATTTCTAGCAGAATGCAAAGATCTGACATTTCTGTAGCATTTATTTTTCATAATTCTAATGATTATCAGAGGAAAAATTCAGACATGTTTCTTAATTGTATTTATATTAGAACTCTCTTGTGGTGGATAATTTTTTCCAGAATTCAGTTGTCTTTGGGAGTTTTCTTATCAGTGTTCAAAAAGAGTCTGAGATACAAGATATCTACTAAAAAAGGGTTTTATTTCACAGGGGCCTGGGGATCTGAGATTAGCTCTTGAATGATCATCACAGCAAAGCTTCAATTCCCTTTTTATTTAGGTGTTGTGGGTTTCTGTCATAGAGATTTTAAGTAGAAAGGAGTTCATGATCTCTTCCTAAGGAGTTTGCGATTCAAGTGAATTTCAAAAGCAATGAAAAAATAAAAGAGGGCCAAGTGAGTTTTTTAATAGAGGATTACTCTCACAGAAGTCGACTACAATTCTCATATATATAGGTTCCCCGACCATGGCTGAGTGAACAGATAATAGCCCGTTTGGAAGCGCTTGCCTTTGTTCAGTGAAGGGCATTCTGTCCTCCCACCACTCGGGCTTTTTTTGTTCATCACGCCCACCAAATAAGAGTGATGCCAGGTCTGCAAATAGAAAGCAAGACCATTAACATATCAAGCGCTTCCAAGATCAAAATACTGCATACAGTATGTGTGTTTTAATGAAAATCTAGCAGCCGAGGCAGCTGAAGCACACATTGTGTGAGTTTCCAAGATAAAGTGCAATTTCAATGAGAAAAGAAACTTTTAACACTCAAAGTAAAAATCGCTTCTCATATTTAGTGCCAATTAGTTTCCCATGCTACAGTCTGTATCATTGCCAAGCTACTTTTCTGAGCGAGATGAAGTGAGCACTTCTCTGCCTGCATTTCCTTTTGCCTACAGCTATCTACCTGTGATGGTCTGGTTCCTGCTATAAACTGTATTGAAAGTTGGTCATTTCATTTATTTGGAACCCATTCCTCTCGGGGTCTGGTGTTTCTGATGGCCTTATCTGTTACCTCTTGGTTTTGCATTTCCTCAGTTGATGGCTTTGAAGTTCATGTTATTGATCATCATGAGAGCGCAGCTCATCGTCCCCAGGAAAATGAGGTTGCTCACTCCATTTCCTATGTCTAGCATATGCTCTGATGAGCTCATATATTTCTTCCCCTCTGTGCAGTGTTTCCTTTCTTTGCTTCCCTTCCTGATGCCTTTCTTATAAAGAAAGGGAAATAAAATATCAAGCATGAAGGGGTAGGAAATTATAAAAGAAAGGGAAAATCAAAAGGTGCAAGAGTTTCATCATTTGTCCCAACAAAGAATGAAGAATGGGATTAGTTTTCATATATATATATATATATATATATATATATATATA
>NDGM011092209.1:0-11636 GCA_002564305.1 Octomys mimax
AGATACTCAGCGAGGTGAACCAAGCCAGTTACAAAAGGCCGCATACTGTGATCCCTAATAGGATGTGCCTGGAACAGGCAAATGGAGACAGGAATTGAATGAAAGCAATCCTGGGGCTCATGGGAGGGAACGTGGGAGCTACTGCTCGACTGGTACAGAGTTTCAGTTTGGTATAATTAAAAAGTTCTGGGGATAGACAGTGGGGAGGGTTGGTAGCAGTGTGGGTGCACAAAATGTCCCTGAATTATACACTTCAAAGTGGTAGAAATGACAGATTTGTGTTATCTGTATTTTACTATGCTTTAAAAAGTTACTGTAAGGCTGGCGAGATAGCTCAGTGGACTAAGCACCTGCTTAGCGCCCAGACCACATGCTGCGCCGGCCCCGACCCTGGGCGCGCTGTGCCAGCCACTAAGTCCATCATGGTGTCACACGCCTGCAACCCCAGTGCTGAGGAGGCTGAAAACAGGAGGATCACTAGGAGTCCAAGCTATGTATTGAGACCCTGTACCAAATATATACCAAAAAAAAAAAAAAAAAGTTAATGCAACATCATTTTATTATTTTAACTGTAACTTGAAAAGGCACTTTGGAACACCTCAATAAAGTAAATTAGAAATGATAACATAATTATAGATATGTAAAACAGATGGCAGATATACAAATGGCATTTTAAAGAAATAATCACAACAAGAGTTATATAATTGGTAGAACTGGCAGAAGAGTTACATAATGTCTTACAAATAAACATGGCCCATTTATATGGAACTCAGCAAAGGGAGTGTGTGTTGATGGCACTTGCAGGGCACTCAGGTGAGCTCAATGCCCCCAGTATGCTTGGTTGGCATGTCTGGCTGCACATGGGTAGTGCCAAGCCTTCAGGGCTGACCCCAGCTTAGCGAGCGCACCACACCTCCACCCCCAAGGTCTGTGTCCTTACTCCATTGCAGTCAGCCAAACCATGAAAATTCGAGATGGTAAACTCTCTTATACCACAATGCAAGGAATGCTGACTACAAACTATTTCCAGGATGTGTGTGGACTAACGCTAAGCAGAATCCCAGAATCCGACTTGATACGTATGAAGGAGTAATTCTGGCCACTTGTTCTGTTAGGGAATTTTGCTTTGCTTACCAAAGAGATCTTTTTTCTCACACACAA
This sequence comes from Octomys mimax, assembly GCA_002564305.1. Taxonomy (NCBI): domain Eukaryota; kingdom Metazoa; phylum Chordata; class Mammalia; order Rodentia; family Octodontidae; genus Octomys; species Octomys mimax. Next base: position 1,162 of record NDGM011092209.1, read on the forward strand.
AAAAACAGGTGACTGTGCTGTGAAATTATTATTAAGTATCAAGTCTGCCAGATATTTTATAAATACAATCTGTAAAATTAATAAGAATTGGAAAGCAGGACATCATTTATTACTGTTCCTAGTTAGAGAATCTGACGAGGTCTTCAGTCAAGGCTACCACCTGAGTGTGTGGCAGAGCCTGTACCTGTGCTCCTGTTTCTGCCATTGCGTCCTACCATGGCCTCAAGTGCATCATGCATTCTGCTAGTACCAGGGCTGAGGACCTCTTTCTTGATTCCTTATTCCCTGAGACTTCTATTCCCAGGTGAAGTTGTAATATATGGATGTATTCTGTGCACCAATTCAAGCAGAATTAAGTCCTCATTGCCTTTTCTAGCCCTTCTCTTCTCTGGTCTAGTAGGCATGTCAATATTTTTAATCACCTGTTTTGGCCTGGGATTGCGCTTTTCTGTTTCCAATTGTTCCCTCTCTTCCAGACAATTTTAACAGTAAAATGCACTTTTCTGTGACCAGAAAACAGAAGATATGATTAAAGCTATTATTAAACAAAAATAAAAGACTAAACTCTGGCAATAGAATACAAAATACCAAATGAATAATCAAGGATCCAGACAAAAGCATACATTTTTAGAAAAAATTCAAAGGTTTATAACATATGAATCTTTGACTGAAAATCAATTTCTATGGTGCCAACATAAATTTTCAAACAGATTTAAAGATTTTAAGATAATTTTAAATACTATTTTGCTAAGGAAATATTAGTAACAATATTAACAAAATACTTTGCAAAGGAAAATGTGGATTTTAAAATCTTAAGTTAACTTTCCCTTTCATAAACTCAAAAAAGTAGACTATATATGAAGCCTTAGACCTGCAGAGAGTTTCTTTTCTGTAAATATTGACAGAAGAAATTTGTGAACTAACCATATATCTGATGGATAAAATATTTTCAGTTTTTGTTGGTAGTACTAGATATGAGTGAATTGCTGATTTCTTTTTGGGTTTTTTTTTTGTTTTATATTTTTTGCCATAAAATTGGAAAAGACTTGGTGATTTCAGAATCATGTAGTGTGTCACAATAAGATTTAATAGGATGTCACAGTTATGCCCTAATACCTAGCATCAGAGATTGGTTTCCTTCACTATTGATATTTCATGTATTTATGTATCTACTGAGATAAGATTTTAGCATATGCTACATCAAAAGTGTGAAAATTACTATATTAGGAAGTCACACTTAAAAGGTATTGTGTGCTAAGATATTATATATCTCAAAGTATAAATTTAATTGGCTCAAAATAATGTTAGCATACCTTAAAATTTAAATATAGTTTGCATTTTAACCCTCACCTTGAAAAATTAGGATACATTAACTAAATGCCGACATTTCTAATAGCTGATTAATACCCAAACATAATCTCAGAAGATATTCTTTGGCACTTGAAGGATTCTTATAATCACTTAATATACAGTAGTATTTGAACTTTGTTTATCACAATCATGTCTGTACATCTTGAAATAAACTCCAACTTCAATGACACTTGGAGACTTCTACAATTTTAAACATCGATGGAGGAAGTGAATGCTAATGGGAGAAAGAAGAATATGGCAGAGGGAAGTCAAACCTAAACGTTTGCCAAAGTAACTGCCCACATCAACCCTGGCAGCTTCAGAAACTGGAGTTGCAAAACTCCTCTCACATCTGGGCCAATGCATGCGACTAAAGCATCTGTATAAAAGAGTAACTACGCGCAAAGACTCAGGTTAATCCACGAAGGTTAGGTGGTCGGTCTTCCTTCAACTGGTAGAAAATGGATGATATATTCCAGAGAAACTAGATTAAAGAGACTATGGATTCCAGCCTCTAGACCCAAAGGAGGGCAGCTAAAGAGAAAACAGAACTCCCGAAGCTGCTCTCAGGTGGAAAATCATCCAGACAATTCATCCTTCCCAAATTCCTGAAGTCCAAATCTAGGATTACTAAAAAAATTTAAAAGGGAAACAAAAGACTGAAGCAATTGGTAATTTTGAAACTCAGAGCACAGCAAGTAAATGCCTGCCGAAATTCCTGTTTGTTACTTATTGTAATCACAGCCTGAGACCTGAGTGATTTAAGACTAACCACAATGAAAGCTTTTTCAGTGAATTTATAAGAACTCACCAATCATCCTAGAACCCTTTTGTACTGCTGTGCAAGGTTATCCCTTCCTTTGCATTTCAGATGAATGTAAACATGGTAGAATCATTTGCTGTGACAGCAGAAGGAATCCACCTTTCACGTTCATTTCATAGCTCATCTATAATATTGTCCTTCATACGCATTGAACCATTCATTCCAATCCTGGTAGGAGACAATGGTCGTGAATGATAGCTAATACGTGGAGTTTGAACTAAACTCTGTCACTGCATATTATGCACTTCCTGGCCTTCCAGATCACTTACTCTTTTGTATTAATTCCAATAATTCTTCAAAATCATTAAGAATTTTCAATAGGCCGTAAATACCCATTAGTCCCAATAAGAGTCCACTGTCTTGCTTGATGTCAGTGACACATAAGTACAGTTAGCATCTGGCAGCCTCCATTCCAGGATTGTGTGCTCTGGCCTATTAGACACCCAGTTCTCCCTGTACCTCCCTGATAGTCTCCACTTTTCCCTCATTTCTCTAGACTATCCCTGCTGCAGCTTCTCTCTGCCCACCATCAACAGTTTCTTTTTCTTTTTGAAGCATTTGTGTCTATCTAAAAGCATTTTGCATCTGTTTATGAAACATGTCTACTATACTCCTTTTCAACATTATGCTTCATTGTTCTATTTTATGTTAGTGCTAATTTATTGTAGAAGTTACCTATGACCAATTGCTCACCTTTTTTAAAATTTTATTTTGAGTTGACAAATAATGATTGCATGTATTTATAACATAAGGTACGGTGTGATGTTTTGATATGTGCATGTATTGTGGAATGGTTATATCAAGGAAATAAAACTTCACCTACTTATTCATTTTATGTGTTTGGTAGAGGGTCTCACTCTTCAGCTCGGACTCATAGTGATCCTTCTGCCTCAGCCTCCCCAGCCCTGGCTTTACAGATGTGCACCACCATGCTTGGTTTCTGGCTCCATGCACTGGGGGTGGGGCCAGCACTTCATGTGGTACTGGGGATGGAATATGGGTCCTAGGTGGGTGCTCACACTGCTGAGCCATCTCTGCAGCCCAACCTACTTATTTTTTTTAGCAACCTTTAAAATTTTTGGCGATTTTGAAATGTACAGTACATTACTATCAACCATGGTTGCTGGGTTGTGCTATAATTCTATCTGTAACTTGTACCCTTTGGTGAACATCTGTTCCCCACTGTCATGCTCAGACCGGTGTACCATTCTACTCTCATTCTGTGAGTTTGATTCATTCATTCATTCATTCTTTCATTTGAGACTCCACACATAAGTGAGATCATGAAGTATGTGTCTCAAATTTAAAAAAGGAGGAGGAGAAAGGGGTGGGAAGAAAGGAAATTCTATTGGTTGTGATAACAAGCATGAACAGAGGACTTCATGCTCAGTGAGTTAGCCAGATTCTCTCTATTCTCTTCTCAAGCTATTCCATTACGGCTTCTGACTGTGCACTTCTCTGTCACTTCTGTGTCAGAGTTAATAAACTCTCAGTTACCATTTCTAAGTCCAATCCATTGTCCTCAGAAATATTAATATTGCAAAGTCCTTCCTTCTTCAAACATGTTCCTCTTTTGGCTTCTGCAGTGTCACATGTTCCTGTTTTTGTTCTAGTTTCCTAGTCACCCTTCTGTGCTAATGGTCCTCTGTTCTGTTTCTTCATCCCCTTTAAATCCATCCTGGGCATGATCTCCACTCACTTCTTTTCTCTATGTGTACATCTGTATAGCAGTTGGAATTCTCAGAGCATTAAACGCTGTCTGTGTGGTGACTCCTAAATCTACCTTTAAATGCTAGGTGTATGGGTCAATTTGATATCTCTACTTAGACAGAAATAGGCAACTCATGTTTAGTAAGTTCCCTTTCCTCCAAAACTACCGCTCTTCTGTAAGAACTTTCATCTGCCCAATCCATGAAGTTTTGCAAGCCTAAAACCTGGAGGAATTCTTGGTTCTACTGTCCTCAGTCTCCTCCACCCAAACTATCCTAAGTCTCATTACTTTGCTATCCAAATACTATCTTGACTCTGTGGACTGCTTTCTGCCTCTTCAGTACAAACACCCAGTGCAGACCGTTAATGCCTCGTATGCAGTTACTGCAGCACCTACACGGTCACCACGCATAAGCTAGGACTCTTCAGAGAAACAACCAATAAGCAAGATGAAGCAAGTGAGACAGAGAGAGTGTGAGCTCAAGCGAGAGCAGTAGGCATTGGTCCGTGTGTGCATGGACACTGGCCAGGCCAAAATCTGGAGGGTGGGTCACCAGGTGAGAGACACAGAAGAGCTAATGTCACAGCCTATGCCCCAAAGCCATCTGCAGTAGAATTATGAAAAGCCAATGTGCCATAAATCTAAAGTCCAAAGAAAGTCTGCAGGACATTTCTTTCTTGCTCACAGAACCAATCTTAGTTGTGATTCAATCTTCATAGCCTGAGGATGGGCTAGAGTGTTGGCTACCCATGATCCTTATTCCTAAACACAGTAACTTTTACTGCTGTTTTTCTTTCCTTTTTTTCCAGGAATCCAATGCAAACTTCCCACTTCCCAGACAGGTGCTTATGCCACTGAGCTATATCACTTGTCACTACCCACATTTCTACCTCCCCAGTGAATAGCACTCACTGTTATCTCAAAACCTTCCTTTTCTGTATTTTGTTCCTCACCCTAGAGTACATTTCCCACATGTGTCAGACCATTTCCTTGTCTATTCAAACACTTCCAATGACTTCTGTAGGGGAGGAAATAAAACCTCCCCTCTTCTCCGAGGTTCATTGGCTCAGGTCGGCAGAAAGAAAAAAACAACAAATCAATATTTATGTGTGCGTATAACACGCTTATATGTATACAGAATAATTCAAGGGTGAGTAGTGATTCAGAGAGCTGCTTGGAATTTCAGGATTATGTGTCATCCTAACAAAATGTGCTACATCTGTGCTGAAATCACAAAGAGTAAGAGGTTTGGGTCCTCAGAGCAGTGAGGTGTGGGAAGGTAGCTAAGTGGGGGGACATGACTGAAGGCTAAGAAGACTTTGACAAAATTTGTGTAGACCTATCTTTGTGCTCATCTCCTGTCTGAGGTGATAATGGCTATTTTCCTCCACCCGATGTGGGAGAACCGAGAGATAAAACCTTTATAGAAATACATGTGTGCCTGGCTGCTACGTAAGCAAGAGCACAAGAGCTGTTGGTGTTTTCTTCTTATAGTTGCTTTCGGCTCACAATATTCTTTATACTAAAGTGGAGGACTTCAAGATGGCATGTCCTCATCTCTTTCATTAATTTATCTTATAAAATCCTGCACTGGCTTCTTCCGGTTCCAGGCGCTTGGCAGCCGCGGTTGACAGTGCAGTTATGGCCAAGTCCAGGAACCACACCACACAAACCAGTCCTGAGAATGGCACAGAAATGGCATCAAGAAAGATACGATCACAAAGGTATGACTCTCTGAAGCGGGTAGATCCCAAATTCCTTAGGAACATGAGTTTTGCCAAGAAGCACAACAAGAAGGGCTTCAAGAAGATGCAAGTAAACAATGCCAAGGCCATGAGTGCACGCGCCGAGGCTATCAAGGCCCTCGTCAAGGCCAAGGAGGTCAAGTCCAAGATTATCCCAAAGGAGTAAACCGCAGACTCGTTTGACTTGCCTATATAGCCCATGCCAAACTTGGGAAGCGTATCCATGCCCGCATTGCCAAGGGTCGCAGGCCTTGCTGGCCAAAGGCTCCAGCTTCTGCTCCATCCCAGGCTCCCAAATGTGCCCAGGTCCCCATGAAGACCCCAGAGTAAAAGCCTCTTATCTCCTGATATAAAAACAGAAGGACTGGTGTGACCCATGGGGTGCCATCTGTGGGGGGCTGGTGTCCTCCTCTGCTCTTTGTACAAATAAACCTGAGGCAGGATTTAAAAAAAAAATCCTGCACTGCTGTAACCTTGGACTTCAGTCTTTCTTTCCCTTCTCTCCCTCTTCCATCCTCTCTTCCCTTCTTTCTGTCTCAAATTTGGCCTGCCCATTCTGCTTGTTCTTCTGTGCAGGCTTGGACATGCCTCTGCTAGTGTGAGCCTCTCTGCTGTCCCTTAGCTGTCTGGATCTAACCTATTTAATTCAAGTATCTCTTGCCATGTCACCTTATTGGTGAAGTTTACCCTGACCACTTTACAGAAAATAACAGTTATCCTATCTTTCTGTAATCTTTATTTTTTGTTTTGCTTTATTTTTCATGAAATTTGTTACTATTTTTGCTATTTTTCCCACCCAAACCAAGTAGAATATGAGATTGATTAAAACACTGGCTTTTCTGTTCACTGCTATAGTGACAGTGCCTAAGGTAATCCGTGCCATATAGCAGTTAACCAATACATTCTGTTAAATGCATAAGGAAAATTATTAATTACTTGGATAAATGTAGCTCTTGTTCTTGCATTTATTCCAAGGGAATATACTATCTTTGATTTTTTTTAATTGTGTTTCCAAGATTTCAAGACCTTAAAGTTTCCCAAGTCACAGACTCTCAGAAATATTCAGTAGCAGTCATCCAATTGATTAAAACCAGAGTAATAAAATAGCAGAGAAGCATAGATTTTAGATCCACGTCTTTTTTCTTTGCATTTCTTTTGATTGGAATGACTCTTGGAACCTTTGCATAAGTGTTCCTGGCACACACAGCAGAGAGAGAGATAGTGAGAGAGAGAGAGAGAGTAAGAGAGAGAGAGCTATCCTGTCTAAAGTCTTTTGTCCCATGTTTCTGTGTCCATAGGGTTGGTAAAAAGATTAAAGAGGTATTAAATAGAATTATCTTAATAAAGTATTATGTACAGAAGAATAACTAAAAGTGGCAGTGATTATTGTCAATATTAGCATTTTGAAATGTTAGTTAATGATTAGTCTCCTGTCTAACTGAGGGATGACTGAAAGGTTTCCAGTGCATGAAAAAAACTTCACAGATGAAATTCCTAGAAGCCCATGTTCATCACCAAGGTACCAGAACCAGGTTTACAATACCTACCCTGTCAGTTCTAAAATAATACATAATTTGTTCTGATTTTCTCATAGGAAAGGAGCATCCGTGGAAAATAGAAGCAAACTAGAAGATGTGAGGGTTGATTGGGAATCAGCGGGCTCCTGCCAACAAGTCATGTCCTCAGTGGCTTGATACCTAGAATGCTCAGGCTAACAAATCAGGACACTACAGCTCTTCCTATACAATGTCTTGGGATACTTGGGGTTCCACAGAGAAAAACACATGGGATAAGAATAAAGCAAGATACCTTACCAAGTGGCTGAAAATGTTGATTTAAGAGTAGATCATTATCCCTAGGAACAGGGCCTCTTACAGTCTACAGTAACATTGTTACCTGACCCAAATATAAGAAATGTTTGTTTTTTGGTTTTCTTCGGTATTGAATATCGAAATCAGGACCTTGCACTTGCCAGGCAGGTGCTTATGCCACTGAACTATGTCTCCAGCCTGGAAATGGCATGATTAATTTCATATGTAACAAAACATTAAGAAAGACTGTTAAAATTAACAGATTAAATTTCAAAGTAATTTCTTCAAGCTGATACACTGAACTAAATGCAAGGAAATGCCTAGGCTAGGTTTCTTGAGTACAGATTCAGATGATTTATCCAGCCCTGCTGAGTAAGATTTCCAATAATTGATGTGCAAAGATCTGAATCCAACATAAATGAAAAGCCAGCAAGGAAAGCACAGAAGTGGAAGCCACTCAGAGCTTAGCACACGATGGGAGCCTTTTGCTCCTGGTATGATACGGGGTAGATTGTGTAATCACTTTTAAACTTCAATTTCCTGTCCTCAAGATAATAATAATCATTATTTGCAGAAGTTTTGAACTTGTGGAATTATGATAACTGAAAGATTGCAGGCTTTGCCTCTCCCAGCTTATTTTCCCTTTCTCTTCTCCATAATCATACTTGTACCTGTGTGTGTTCCTAGCTTCTGGGAGTGTTGGAATCAGGGACGGAACAGGAAGTGTTCTAAATGTCTGTATTTAGTTTTCATATCTTTTGGCACTATGGAAACCTAGGGGAGATGAAGGACATGTAAATAGTAAGGTACAGCAGAGAAAGAAGAGTGATCTCCCTTCTTAAATGGAAACGCAGACCCTTTTAAAATGGTTGAATGTGCCACACATGCTGGCGGTTTGCCACCACTGCTCTAAAGTGAGGGTCTTAACCTGTTTTCACAAGTAGCAGAATCCTAAGGAGAGTTTTTTACAACACATTTCTGGTATGCACTCCAAGGATTTTTGGTCCAGTATTTCTGCTGTGAGGTCCAACAATTTGCATTTCTAGCAATTCCCAGATGAGGGAAATGATATTGGCTAGGGGATGAGACTTCCAGGACTTCTGTGCTAGTGCAAAACACGTAAGTCTATGGGTATATCTTAAGTGCATATTTGTGGGGTTTTTCTTAAAAAACAACAACAACAACAAAAAAAAAACCACTGGCAAGCACAAGATCCTGAGTTCAAGTCCCACACATACCATAGTTTCACTAAAAATAAAAAAAAAGTGTTTTAAGAAGACAGAAAGGAGGAGGCGACAGATGCAGTCTGTCAGATCTGTGTGCAGTGAACGTGAGGCCCCTGTACCAGGCCTCTTACACAGAGACCCAGAGAAAGGCTGCTTGGAAGGACAAGGTTGATGAGACTGTGACAGGCCACTGCGGGGACAAGAGACAGTCTGGGAGAGACCCACTGAGCAGACCGACATCCTACATGGACCAGTGGCCACGGATTGGCTAGGCTGACACTGACACAAGTAAGTCAAATACCAGCGTTTTTCCACCCTCCCTACTGGAGAAAATAAACAAACAAAAAATCCCAGAGAAATTGAAGGACTTGAATTGATTAAAGAATAGGAGATTAAAACAAGAATTTCTTTTTTGTATGTATTTAGTACAGGGTCTACAGGGTCTCACTACCCAGATCAGATTCCTAGTGATTCTCCTGTTGTCAGTCTCCTGAGTGCTGGGATTACAAGTACATATCACCACGCCCAGTCTCAGTTGCCATCTCTGCACATCCCGGGGGCAAGGCTGGCATGGCACTGCGGGGATTGAACCCCAGTCCTTGTGTCTGCACAAGCAGGTGCTTTAAACTGCTGAGCTATATAGCCAGCTTAAAACAAGAATTTCAATTGCATTGAAGTATACATTTCTTGAACAATTTGATTTGTGGGCTGAAAGGTACTTTCTGGTATATGGTAGAAAATAAATTTGTAACTATGTCTGCCTCTGCTATACATATTTTATGTGGCTGCTTGATAAGTAAATATTAGCTTTCATTTGCACAACGGTAATATCCAGTTCACTTATGAGGTGGAGGTATGGAATCCACTGTGAGTACTTTCTGAAGAGGGCTGATGTTGACTCACACATGGGTAAGGAAGGGCAGTCAGAGGTGTAGCGAGCAGCCGGACACTGAATGGTTAAAACTGGGCTGCGAACACTGAATAAAGGAAGACTGAGGGGAAAGATGATGGCTGTCCTCAGATATCTGAAAGACTTATTGTGGGAGAGAGAATGTCCTTGTTCTTCATTGGGATGTTGATGGCATGAATGTTTGATTTAATCCTCAGAAAGAGGAAGTTTCTCATAGTTCAGTGTTCATCAGTGTCAAGGAATTCAAACAGATGCCCAATGTTCATTCTGTCTGGAATGTGGTCAGAGGGTTCCTGCATGCGGAGGAATGTGGTCCTGGCACTTTCAGTTTTAGGATGATACGAAACGTGGCAACTGACAGTGCCAAATTCCAGGAAATACACTTGGGCTTTCTGTCCTTAGCTCACTGTCAGTCTGAAAGCTGAATCTAAATTACATATTAAAAGTACATAGTAATTAAAATTATACATTATAAGGAGTGTTATTATTTTGCAAATCAGGCTTAAAAACACATAACAAACTTCTAGAGCTCACAGTACCTGTAAATTATAGGGCCATGGTTTGAACTCAATTCTGTTGTGTTAAAGGACCATATATTTTCTTTTCTTTCTTTCTTTTTTCTTTTTTTTTTTTTGGCGGAACCGGGAATTGAACTCAGACCCTTGTGCTTGCCAGAGAAGTACTTATTCTACTGAGCCATCTCTCTGGCCCCTGACCATGTACTTTCAACCATACACTTCACTACTCTAACATGCCCTTTGAAAGATAATGAACAAATCCTTAGTTCAAGGACAGAACTGTCAAAATATGCCATCAAGGGGTTGGGGAGATAGTGCAGTGGAATAAGTGCTTGCCTGGCAAGCACAAGATCCTGAGTTCAATCCCTGGTACCACCAAAA
>NDGM011092213.1:0-10904 GCA_002564305.1 Octomys mimax
GAACTCAGGCCCTTGCACTTGCCAGGCAAGCGCTTATTCTACTGAGTCATCTCCCTGGCCCCAAGGGAGCATCTTTGGGGTGTCCCCAGCCTAGTGTCCAACTGCATCAGACTTCCCTCATCCTGAGTCCTACCGCAGCCCCTCAACCCCTCAAGGCCCTATCTGGGCACACAAAACAAAGTGAAACCCCCAGGATCAATTTCACATCTCAGTTCTGGGCTTCTGTTTGGAGGTGCCCTTCTCTTGCCAGTTCCCTTCATTCAAGATGTGGGGTGGCCCTCCGGGTGTAGGTAAACTGCTGTGGAACACTGTGACACTGCATGGCACTGCCTTTCTCCTCTTGTAAGAGAGCAGCTGCCACTGACCCAATGTGGTGTGGACTCTGCTGGGGGAAAAGGTGAGCCACAAGCCCTTGGCTCCCTGGCCCGGCCACAGGGCACTCAGGCTGCAGGAAGTGGAGGGAGCCCCTGCACTGGGCACGGAGCTTGGTGTACTGTCCTGCTGCTGCAGGCCTCTCTATGTGGGACAGGAGGCTGGCTTTCTCACCAGTCTTTCCTGTCACCTCCTGGCCCTACCTTAGTGACAGAACCAGACTTGAGTATCTGACTGTTCTCTCTCCTAGTGCTCAAGATGCATGCAGTGTGAAGCTAAGTTTGACTTCATCACCAGAAAGGTGAGCAGAGGCTGCTGCAGGGGAGGTCAGTCTGGGGTGGGCCCTGTACANTGAACCCCTTTCCAACAGCCACAGCCTCAGGGGGATGGGCAGTGCGGGGTCACTCTGTGTGCAGATGAAGTCTAGGAGAGTGGGTGTACAGCTCCTGCATGCGTGGGCCCCTGGGCTGTGCCCAGGTCTGCCTAGAACACCCTGTTCCGACCATGGCAGGCCAGGGCAGGGTATTCTGGGTAGCATCACTAGACAGCTGAAGCACCCCTTTGACCGCTGTCATAAAGGCCTCATTTTCTGCTGAGGCTGAGCCCCGCTGTGTGAAGAGGACACTGAGGAGGTGCGCCTGGGGAGTCCCACCTGCAGTGTGGCCAGCACCAGGCCTGCTCACTGTCTCTCCCCCTTGCCAGCACCACTGCCGCCGCTGCGGGAAGTGCTTCTGCGACAGGTGCTGCAGCCAGAAGGTGCCCCTGCGGCGCATGTGCTTCGTGGACCCTGTGCGGCAGTGCGCAGAGTGCGCTCTGGTGTCCCTGCGGGAGGCAGAGTTCTACGACAAGCAGCTCAAGGTGCTGCTGAGTGGTAAGTGTGCTGACACAGCAGCCTCCTCTGGCCCTCTGTGGCCTGGCAGAGCGTCTTGCTGTTAGACGTCTCACCCCCTCCCCATTTTCTTCTGGGTTTAGAAGCAACTATAGTGTTGCTTCTTTTCTTAAGATCGAAAAGTTGCCTGAAATGGCAGCTCTGGCTTCCCTGGCCCTTCTTGGGGCTGTGGCCCTTGGAGACCAGCAGCAGTAGTGAGGGCAGAGCCCTGCTCTGAGCCATGTCCTAGGAAGGAGTGGGGTGAGCGGGGCATCCTCCGAGGCCCAGGTGTGCCTCCTGCTCCTCCCAGCTGCAAGGCCGCGCAGACCCTGTGGGCCAGGGCTGGGCTCTGTGCTTCCCAGAGCGGGCTCCTTACTGTGTGGGCCCCGCCCTGGCCAGCTCCTGCAGCAGGGCGGCTGTGTGCGTGTCGGCGATGAACGCGCCCACTCTCCCTGGGCGAGAAGTCACTTAGGAGCTCTGTGAGCAGCAGTGTGCTGCAGGGCAGTGAGCGCCCTTTGCTTTGCTTCTCTGACCCTCGTCCAGCGCTGCCTTTTGCTCGGTGGAGCTGCTGCACTTGTCTGTGGAGGATCAGCCTGGCAGGTGGAGTGCGAGCCAGCTCGGGGCGAGCTCACGGCACGCGGGCTGCAGTGGGGCTGCCGCTCTCATTCAAAGTGCTAAATGGTCACCATCACCGATGTAAAAGCAGGTCACGTTTGCATGTTTGGTTTTGTCTCTCAAGGAGCCACCTTCCTTGTAACTTTTGGAAACTCAGAGAAACCTGAAACCATGGTTTGTCGTCTTTCCAACAACCAGAGGTAAGAGCCTGGAGTCCTGCTGGCTGGCACTGCGAGGGGCTTTGGGCTGCAGTGACGCTACCTTCTGCTCGTGTAGATGCTTGATTCTGGATGGGCGCAGCCGCTGTGAAATCGAAATCGCACACATCTCCTCGGCGCAGATTCTCGCCGAGGGATCCGCCCCCGGAGGTACATGCTGTGTCTTCCTTGACAGAGGGTTTGGGGCCCTGCATTCCAGCCCTCTCTGCGGTCTTGGTAGTTGGTGGCTTATCTTTAGAGCTCACCCAGCAAGGGGGCTTAGCCTGGAGGGCCGGCAGCCTGGCTGTGCCGTGCTGCAGTGGCTACGTGCAGATGGTTCCGTGGCTGCTGGTCGGGCACCAGGGCTCCTGAAGGCTCTGCAGGGGAGGCCAGCAGGGAGCCAGCGGCCAGGCTCTGAGGATCACGCAGGTCAGCTGTCCCATGGGATGGCACACTCTTCGCCCCGAGCCTGACCTGACCTCTCTTGCTTCCGTTTTCTGACTGGCTCTTGGTTCCTTCTCTCCTTTGCTGCCTATCTTCTTGATGTAGAAAAAGACATTCACACTTACACCAGCCTCCTGGGGAGCCAGCTCGCCTCTGCAGGTCAGCCTGTCCTCCAGCATGCTGTGGGCTCTGTCTCCGCTGGCCACTCGGCCTGTCTGTGGGCACAGTCCGCACCAGGGCTCCTTGTGAAGCTCCACGTACTTCGTGTTGGTAGAAGAGACTGTGTCCAATAGATGGGCCTGTGACAGAGTATCACAGCAGAAGAAAATGTTCTATCCAGGGCAGTTGATACCCAGCCAGGCCAGGGCCCTGGGTGCAGGGGCGGCACCGTCTCCTACCACAGCCTGCTTCCCTGAGGGCAGCATTGTGCTGCCTGCGCTCTGAGTGCCTGAGGACGCCTGGTGTAACACAGGCCCTGGGAAAGCTGAGAGCCAGTTCCGGGTAGGGGAGCCTGAGCTGCACAGGCCATGCTTGCCGCGGCCCTTCCTGGCCAGAGGAGGCAGTGGGTCTTCTGGCCCGGTGCCGCATGCCCAGCCTGTCCGTGCGGAGGCTGCTGACACCTGTGACTTAGAGAGTCTTGGTCCTCTTTCCTGTGCTTTCTTAGACCCTTGGGTGTCCCAGAACCCTGTCTTCCTATGCAGATGAGGGTGTGCACAATGCGGATGTGCAGTTCCCTGCACTGAGGCAGCCTGCGCTGCTGCGTACCAACCTGGCCTTCCAGAGTGGGCCGAGCACATGCACAGTCCAGGGCCAAGGAGCTCTTCCTGGCCTTGCCCAGCAGAGCAGGTGTGCAGAGTTCCTGGGGGAGCTCTTCCTGGCCCAAGCCGAGCAGAGGGCCCCTGCAGGGTGGGCAGGAGACCCCCAGGCGCAGCCTTCAGGGTCAGTCCCGGTGCAGCTCAACCCTGCCAGCTCCAGCTTTGCTTTGGTTCTGAGCACTAAGTAGGGAAGTCTGCAAGAAGGGTACTGCTCAGAATGGAGCTTTCCTTCTGAGGAGCCAGGTGGTGAGGGCTGCACCGTAACTGGTCCACTCCTCCAGGAGTATCAGCTGCTGGGCTTGTGCTGCTGCAGCAACCCCTTGCAGTAGGGCTTTGCGGGTGAGTGGCACATGGTGTGGTGGGAGGGTCTCTACAGGGACCTTGGTGACCTCTTCACTCAGCAGCCTGAACGGGTGTCATCTTGGGGTGTCTGAAGGCAGACAGGGATCCCATGGGTCCCAGGAGGCTTGTCCAAGAACAGGATCCCCTGCACTCCCAATGATGCAGTTTTGTTAGGCTGGTTGACACAGGCCTTTCCTCCCTGTGAACTGGGACCTTCTGTACTGTGTGTCCCCAAACAGCACAGGGTAGGTGGTGGCTGCCACCACTGACTGGGGCCTTGCTGGGCTTGTACCTGTCTGCCCTCCAGGAGGCAGTGCCCGGGCTGCAGGCATGTGCTTGCAGTACACAGTGCCAGGGTCCGAAGGCCTGGCCCAGCTGAAGCTGATGGCCAGGGAGGACGCGAACACCAGCAAGAGGCCGGCAGCAACGTGGCTGGTGGCTATGCACAAGGTACTGTGCCTGGGCAGGGGGTTGGGTGCAGGTTCCAGAGCATGCGCTACCCTGCTGGGTGGCCTACATGCCCTGAAAGGCACCACCAGGCTGATCTGGGGCTGAGCTGGGCAGGACAGGACAGATTGGCCACGCTTGGCACCACTTCCCTTTGGTCACCCTGCAGGCCACCAAGCTCCTCTATGAATCTCGGGACCAGTAATTCCCACGTGTGGCAACTGCAGGGCGCGTCTAGTCACCTCGACCATGCCCCGGCCGCTTGTCTCACTGAGCACTACAGGGCCGACCTGGCTTGTGCTGGAAACGCAACTCAAGTATTTGGAGACACAGGTGTTCACTTACTACAATGTGTACACAGTTTAGTAGCGCTTTAAACAGCTCCTCATGGTAGAATTTGGCTGTTATCCTGTTGATCTCACTGGAGGCTGGAGGCTGAGCTACACTACTGCTAACCCATTTTCAGCATAACAGTACCACGTTTCTGAGGTCCCAGTGCCCCAGCGCTCTCCATGCCCTCCCCACAGACTAAGCTGGGCAGCGCTCGCTCGGGCCTGAGGAGGCTGAGCTGCACCTGGATCCTTCGCTACCAGAAGGCTCCACCCGTTTTCGACTTTTCACTTACTATCTCACTTTATTAAGCAATGATATAGCAATCTGTATATAAAGCATACAATTAAAACCTATTTTGAAAATACGCACCAGGCTCTGGCCTCTCTGTCAGGCATGTGGAGGTTTGTGCCCCAGCTCGTGCCGTCTGCAGAACATAAGACTCGCAGCCAGGTGCCAGGCAGCAGTTTATTGTGCACATGGACACGGCGTCAGCAGTGCAGGGGACGGGGCATTCGGTACCACATCCTGTTCAGTCACTGCTTGAGTGAGGGTGGCACACTGTACCCATAAATCTCCATGTGTTTGGACACAAATGCACACAAGACCACGTGTGGAAAGGAAAGCCTGGGGCCTGAATTTTAATGAGGAAAAACACTTCCAATGCAGCTCTGGCAGTCTGGAGTGGTCCAGGTGACAGCAGTCTTGGTGTCTAAAGGCCTGTCCACAGTGCCGGCTGGCACAGAGCCTGCCTCGCATGGCCCAGAGCTGAGGCACCGACCCCGGGCCCCAGCCCTGTCCACCCAAGCCCTGCCCAGCAGTGCCATAGAACCCAGGCTCTCTGCGCTCACTGGGAACGAACTCTGACTGTGCAGCCAGAGGCTTAGGAGCCAGGAGCACGCATTTTGGGGCACGGAGGACTGGTACAGGGACAGTGGGAAGCAGCACCCCAGATCAGCCTGCAGGGGCCCTAGGGGGCACACACTGGAGAGTTTCTACCCCAGACTCCTTTGGTAGTGAGAGGGGAGGGTGGTGGAGAGGGCAAGGAGGGCAGGGGGCATCTGATGTGGGTGGGGCAACATCTAGCACGGGCAGTCAGAGCTTATCTTCACTGGCAGCCAACCAGGGGGCAGGACAGTGACAGGGCTGCTTATTGGCAACTGGGGTGGGCGTTCTGAAAGCTGAGTATTTGGATTTATAATCACTGGCAAAACTCAGTCTTGGAGGCAAAAGTACCTTTCCCAGTTACGGTAAGACTGGAGAAAGGGCCTCACCTGGGAGTGGGGGAATTCACACTGTGGACGCTGTCTGCCAACATGAGCACCATGAGGCCGCCCCAGCGGCAGCTCTCCAGGGGACAGCAGGATCACGTCCAGCGGCTCCCGGGTGCTCTAAGGGGGAAGCTCAGGCAAGCGTTCGCTGCCGGGGCTTGATCCGTGGATATAACTGGAGAGCAAGAGATTCACATCAGGGCCAGGAAGCGACCTGAGCAGCCCTCCTGGCAGGAGCTCTTGGCTCTGGACAACCACTGCTTGTCCCTTCGCCAGGCCTAACCTCAGGTTTCCTCTCCTCCTAGCCCCATTTGAAGTGCTGCACCAAATGCCCGCCCCAGCTCACAGCACTCTGTATCTACCCTGTGCTGGACTCCCAAGGGTGCAAGCCCCACAAGGGCAGATGTGCACTTGCCTCACACCTGGAAGGCAGGAAGGCCTGGAGTGAAGAATGCCTCTGCCATCAGCCCCGCCCCCTGTGGCCCCTCCTCCCACCCCCACCCAGTGCAGCTGTTTTGGGGCTGCATAACCCTGTGGGGGACGTGCTCAGCCGTAGCCCTGTCTCCTAGAGCCCACCATGCACACAGACACCAAGCAGCGCTTGGCTGGGGCTCAGTCTGCCCAGCCTGAGCCTGCCCAGTGGGGAAGGGCCTGCTAGTCCCCAGCAGATCTGGACCATGCCTACAAGTGGTCCTTGGCCTGCACAAGAAGAAGCCGGGCCTCCTAGCACTCTTACCCCCAGCAGGTTTTTGGGCACGTAGCCCTCCCGGTCCCCAAAGCGGGCCCACCACCACTCGGTCTCGCTTTCATCCTTGCGTCTCAGGATGGTGATGGCATCTCCTTCGTGGAAGGTCAGCTCGTCGCTGTTCTGGGCCTCGTAGTCCCACAGGGCGTACACCACACCTTTGTTCATCACTCCCAGCTTCTCCTGCACCCCTGAGAACAGAGAGCAATAGTCAGGCCCAATGGGACAGTCCATATGCAGAAGCCCCGAGGAGACTGGTGGGCGTGCTGCTGCGTGCCCATACCCAGTGCTTCTCCAGGCCCAGCCGCAGCCTCTTAAAGTGCACAAACCCTGGTTGTCTTTGTCCCTGCAAGACAGCATGGCTGTCCTTTGGTGTCCATGGGGACAGCTTGGGAACCCCAGCAGACACCAAAGCCCTTGGTGCTCATGTCCTCTTCACAGGAGGTGGTGACATTCAAATACATAACCTGCATGCATCCACCCTAAACTTGAAATCATCTCTAGGTGACTTCCATCGGCTAATGCAGTGAAAATGCTAGGTAGACAGTGGCTGTGCTGTGCTGGTTGGGGAATAATGACAAGTCTCTGTGTTCATGACTGTCACAGCTTTCTTCCCAAGTGTTTCAATGCACAATTGGCTGAATCTGTAGACACTAAACCTGACCATACTTCTGAGATCCTGTGCACAGCAGGAAAGGTGTGCTACCCTACAAGGTACTTCAGGTGAAACTTGAAGCCTGTACGGGCCGGAACTCTGCAAGTCGTCCGCTAAAGGGCCTGTGCCCAGGAGGACCTGCACCTTGGCTGCTGAGTGCGTGCACACCCATGGAGCTGCTGACTGGGTCCTGCGACAGTGCTCTGTGGACCTGCGGCCTCTGTGGGCAGCACAGTCCCTGTCTGGAGCCTGCCTCGCCTCTTCTCTCCTGCTCCAGCTGTAGTGGCTCATTGGGATGTGAGCTTCTCTCAGACAAATGACCAGGCTCAGGCCCGTGCAGGGACAGAGTGGCCCTGCTCTAGGCACTGGTGCACAGTGCTGCCAGGCCTGACACCAGCTCCTCTGCAAGAGAGTCACCACGAAGCACAGCGGGTCATCCTTCTTCCTCTGCACCTGGCGGAGGATCTTTATCCATGTTTACAGCATGAGAGGAAGGACAGTGCACCCTCCGTTGGAGTGAGACGTCCGACTACCCCGAGGAGACTGGCATGCAGCCCTCAGCGGATCTCGGGGCGCCCCGGAGCAGCAGCACCACAGCAGCACCGCTGCCCCTAGTGTTGCTCACAGGGGAGGAGGCTTCCCACGTACCATAGAGGAACTGAGAGCACTGGATGTAGCCTTCCTCCATCTCCTCACACTTGTCTGCAGCAGTCTCGATGTCGCTGATGGTTGAGGCAAAGATCGCTGCTCCACTCTCCACCAGCTGCTTGCACAGGTGGACGCTGTTGCAGGAGGCAGCACAGTGCAGCGGTGTCCTGGAACAGAGCAGTGAGGCTGCGGTGGCACCCGGCTGTCTCCTCCTTGCAGGATGCACTGCCCAAGAAGCCCGTGGCTGAGGCCATGCCTGTGCTGAGTGTCTGGCTTTAAAGAACAGGTACTTTCTACTGACAAAATCTTCTGGGCCACATACAAATTTCTGTGAAGCAGGCAGGAACCGACAGAGTAGCAGCTGACAGACACTGAACGCATGAGGACATGGATGTGCGCAGCACACTATGGGGGCCTGTGCAAATGGCCAAGACAGCAGCCCGCAGGTAAGGCCCTAGATGTGCTTCGTCACAGCTGTGCAAAGCAGCTGTGGCAGCAGCAGCAGGGGAGCTCTGTGCCAGTCCAGCAGCGTCCAGCAGACTGCAGCAGCTCTCTGGTCCCAAAGGCAAGGGGACCTAAATCAGACACCTCAGTGTCCAGCAGAGACCTGTGGTTACTTTGTATGTATTCACTTCTACCAGTTCATGCAGAGGAGCCCCAGCTGAGACACTGAGGATGCATGCGCGTGTCCTGGCTTTCTAAACTGCATGTTCCAAGAGCCGGGGGCGGAGCAGGCATCTCAGATGTGCTGTGTACATGCACACACTCCACGAGGAATGTAATCACTAGGTACTGCAAACACAGACTAATACTTTTTTTTTTTTGGTGGTACCAGGGATCAAACTCAGGACCCTGCACTTGCCAGGCAAGCACTTATTCCACTGGCTATCTCCCTGGCCATCCTGGGCTAATACTTTTTTAATGCATATTTTCCTTTAGAAGGTAGGAAAATGAGTCTGCGCTCTGTCCCCAGGGGCCCTCACCATCCGTCACTGTCAGCAGCATTCACGTTGACCCCAAAGTCCAGCAGGAACTTGACGATGTGATGGTGGCCGGCACAGACAGCATTGTGCAGGGGGGTGATCCCCTCGTCATTGGGCTTGCTGGGGTCCTCCACCTGGGACACGGGGCACGTGAGAGGCTGCCACCCAGACCACATCCGCCCGCAGCACAGGTTGCAGCTCACCTCATAGATGATCCTCTGCACAAGATCAAACTCGCCTTCCAAGGAAGCATCTAGAAGCAGTGCCAAGGGATTGAAGCGTACTCTCAGCCCATGCCCTGTCCGCTCCGAGTTGGGCTTCTTCAGGTTGGTCCGTTTACTCTGCAGAAAGAATGTGTTTTCAACATCCACGTGATCCCCAGAGGAGCCAGCTGAGACCTGCACAGGATGGTGGAAAGCCCAAGCCATGACTGCCGTGAGGTCCCAGCATGCACGCTGCACCCCTTGGAAGGCCCTCAGTGGGGGAAGCGCAGTCTGCACTGTCGGCCAAAGCCATGCCCAAGGGAGCCACCAGCTCGAACTTCCAGCTCCAGCAGAGACCCCACTAAGGTTCTGAGAGGAGCCTGGCCCTCCCCCAGACATCTGTCTACAGGACTCGTCCCTCCCTCTCCCCCTGTCCTCCACTGAGGCACCAGCTGGCCCTTTTCTGTGCCTCTGGGTCTGTGTGATCACCCAGCCTAAGTCTGGGCACAGGGACAGCTTGATTCTGATGGCCCCACATACAGCCAATCCAGGCAAGCACTGAGGGAGGCAGGGTGCTTGTCTTGGGTCTTTCAAGGACACCTACCACAGAGGCTGCTGGAGGATGGCCGACAGGGGGCGGAGCTGCCGGAGGGGTCTCCTCTTCCACTGGAGATGGAGCCTCGGCCACCGGGCTGGGGATCTGCTCTGTGGAGGGGACTGTGGCTACATTGTTGTTATTGTCCTCTGCGGGCTCAGCGGTTTGGTGGGTTGTTTGTGGACAGATGAGCTCCTCTGGCTGAGGGGAAGGCAGCTCATTGTCGTTGGCATCTGAGGAGGGGACAGACTCATCAGGCTGTGGGACTATGGGCTGGGCAGGGGTGGACTCTTCCAGGTTGCCATTGGCATTGGTATTTCCATTGTCCATGTCAGCTAAGGTGCCCCCAAAGTCCTGGGAGGGGCTGGGCTGGTAGAATGGCGTGCCCTCCATGCCTCCAGCCAGCGTGTTGAAGCGCTGGTACAGCAGCTTCTGGATGTTGGGCCCACTGGGGCCCTCTGGCTCTGTGATGGAGCTGCGCTTTTTGAGGGGCCGAGGCGCATTGGCCAGTTTCCGGCGCAGGGCCTCCAGGTCCGCATCGCTCTGGTAGCGCAGTGGCGAGTGCACAATGGGTGTGAGCTTGGTGGGGCTGAGGGGCCGCGGCAGGCTCTCCACTGCGCTGCCCTCCCCTGGTGCGGCCGGGCCCTCGGGCTCAGGCTCTTTCTCCATACATTCTGAAGATGGCTGGGGCTGGGAGGACCCATGGAGAAACGGTAAGGGTGATGGAGACGTTGACCCTGATGGTAAGACGGGCTTGCCATATACTGGAGAAGACAAGAGATAGAACAATTAAGCCTAGTGGGTGGGGGCGGGGAGGTGGCTCAGTGGAATAAGCACTTGCCTGGCAAGCGCGAGGGCCTGAGTTCAATCCCGTTCTGAAAAAAAACTAAAACCAAAACCAAAACAAAACAAAACAAAACTAGTGGTTGGGGCTAGGGTTCGGTTCCTGAGCACTGACTCTACGGGGAGTCTTGCTGCTGCCGCCAACCCAGCTTATATTCCTGAGGAAAACTCTGCCAAGTGCCTCCACAGGCTCCTCTCTGGAGGTGTTTCTCAGGGGCTGGGCAGATAGATCAGTGGTCTAAGTGTCTGCCTGGCAAGAGCAAGGACCAGGGTTCTATTCCCAGTGCCACATGTCATGCTTGTCCTGGAACCCCAGGCATACTGTGCTAGCCACTGAAACTGGGTGTGGTGGTGCAGGCCTGTAATCCCAGCACTGGGGAGGCTGAGA
Source organism: Octomys mimax (assembly GCA_002564305.1). NCBI lineage: Eukaryota > Metazoa > Chordata > Mammalia > Rodentia > Octodontidae > Octomys > Octomys mimax. The sequence continues at coordinate 10,762 of NDGM011092213.1, forward strand.
CAGAAGGATCACTACGAGTTCAAGCTGCGTAGCAAAACCCTGTACTAAATAAATAAATAAATAAATTTTTATTTATTTTTAATTTTATTTATTTATTGTGTGTGTGTGTGTGTGTGTGTGTGGCCAGCTCAGCCCACCAGGGG
>NDGM011092219.1:0-11712 GCA_002564305.1 Octomys mimax
ATTGTATATTGTTATCTTCTTAGTGGTTATTCATAGTACAAGAAGCAGACAGGATATCCTGTCTAAACACTATTAGTACAAATCTTTCTTTTCCTTGAATTAAGTAAAAGTAGCTGTATATATATCTCAATACATTTTAGATTTTTCTTAGTATAATTAGCTTAAGATATTTTTCAAGAATCAGTTGTATTTTTTAATCGGTGAATGACTGTTCACTGTTTTTATAGTGTTTACCCATTTTTCTAATGAGTTGGCTTCTTTTTCTTGTAGGAGCCCTTTACAAGAAAATTAACCTTTGTGGGCAAGTTGCAAGTATTTCTCTCCAGGTTCCTTTTATACACACAACAATATCTGATTTGTAAATAGTGATGAATTTTCTCTACTTTTTGCTTTTTTGTTGTTGTTTGATTTCATACTTGGAAAAGTCTTCTCAGAGTTACTTAACGATTTATGTTTTCTTTTAGTACTTCTGTGACTGTTTTTCAAAAGTTCAAATCTCTGAAGATCATAATGTATTCTGGTGTACAGTAAGAATTAGATGCAACTTTCTGGTTCCAGATGGTGATGCAGTTGTCACAATACAATGTTATTGAATAATTTATCCTTACCCTCCTGATCTGAAATGCCAGCTTTATTCTATAAAAATTCCCGTATTATTTGGATCTATTTATTGACTTCCTGTTGAGTTGTCTCAAGATCAAACATATGCTGCAAACTATTTTAATTCTAGAAGCTGTATAGCATGTTTTATGTCTGGTAGGACTAGTTCCTTGTATTATCTGTCTTTTCCAGAATTTTCTGATTATTCTGTAGGAACTTATCATAATCAATTGTCATTTTCTTAGGATTATGTTATGTTTGTAAATTAATTTAGGGTATACTCACACTCAGTACTTCCCACTCATGAACACTGTATACCGTCACACTTGGCTCTGGTCTTTTACCTTCTCTCTTTCTTGTGGTGAGTCTGGGTATTATCTTAAGGTCTTTTTCAAAAAGGTCATGCTGTGAGTTCAAAATATATCCCTGTCTGCTTAATAGTAACGTGTCTTGGTCTTATTTCTCAATAGATATGGCAATAAAAACTGTCAGCTACAGTTTTATGTGAAAAGTTGTTCATTTTTATTTTGGTTTTGGTTGAATGCCCAGTTCTTCAAACTTTGCAAACTCAGGCTTGAAAAATTCACAGGCCCTATAGCCACACAACACATCATTAAATTCCAACTAAGAAGTACTTCTCTCCTGCAATGTTCTGGCATGAAAATAGGAATTATTAGATTTTTTTTTTAAACCTTTGTATTATGTTACTTCATCTCCAGTTTCGAGAACACCTATGTGCAAATGGTGCTATAGTTCCTATTAACATTTTTTTATAAAAGTAAAACTACAAGACTCACCTCCTAAGTTCATTCCAGCTTGAAGACATTTCTGAAGTCGGCAGGCTGGACAGTTCTTTCGCCGAATCTTATCAATAATGCAGTCATTTCTTCCAGCACATAAATAGTTGTGTTGCCCTGATTTAAGAATAGAAACAATTGTTAAAATGACAATCACACTTGTATAAGATATTGACGAGTATAACGAGGACTTGAAACACCCAGCTTCTGACTTTGAAATCTTTTCCTTAAAACAGAAGACGATGAATGTGACTTTTGGGTAAAATGGACAAGCAGGTGGTTCACTCAGTGAGAAGCCAGTGTACCTGTGACAATGATGTGCTGGCTTCCAAACACATTCTCCTAGGAGAGCCTCCTCCGCCGTTGTGTTAGTTTTACTGATGCCTGCATGGATCAGACAATAGTTCAAATATGCTTCAGATGCCATAATTAATTCAAACAAAGGCCCTCCTTCAGCGCTTTAGGCTGCAGTGCCTACGTTCTGCTGATCCATGTGACTTCCCCAGGAAGCCTTTCCACACGGTGCGGGCTCAGCATGCTTAGACAGTAGCATCTACTGGCAGAATATAAAACTGTAGCTGACATCTACTCTTCATTTATTCAGAACTATTCACTGGACCTCTACTAAGTATTAGGTACTACTAGTAGATTAACAATGAACACAGGTCCAATATCTGCTCCTGTTAACTTTCACTCAACTAGCAGAGACAGACAATAGACAAAATTGTAGAAAAGGTTAGACAGTAATTAAGCACCAGGGAGAAAAATGAAGGAAAGGGGTGCACTGCGCAGAGTTAACAGCAAGTTCTGTAATTTTATGTGTATGGTGAGGCAGGAAGGTGATTGTTTTTATATGAAAGTCTAAAGGCCCTTCAATCTAACTCTGTGGTCATCTGGGGCAGAAAATATACCAGGAAGAGGGAAAAGATACGAGGTAGGGTACAGGCTGGGAGATATTTAGCCGCTTTTAGGAACAATAAGGACACTGGCATGAATGAACAGAAGAAAATGAGTGGAGAGTGAGGAGAGATGGCGATGCTGAGATAACGTGATGCAGATAGTAGGACCTTCAAGGTCACAGTGCAGAGTGAGGCTGTTCCTCTGAGTGAGAGGGGAAGCCACTAGGCTGGCAGGCCTGGAGCACAGGAACCACTGGCTGTGGTTTGGACTGAATAGGACCACCCTAGCTCCTCTGTTGAAAAGCAATGGCGGTCAACTAAAGATTGCAGCAGAGAAGCGAGGGGCATGGACTGCTTATTGGAAGAGGGGAAAGATGAAAGTGGGTTGGGCCAGCATGATGGTGAGACTTGGTGAAACCCTACACATATCAGAAGGTAGGCTGCCAGGATTTGCTAAAAGGAGAAAAAGGAAATGAAAGAGACAATAAGATACGTGGGTTGAACCACTAGAAAAATGGAACTGCAATGAGTTAAAAATGGGGAAGGTGGTGAGAGTTTGTGGTTTGTGGGCAGTTACCCAGATCAGTCTTGAACGTGACTTGTGAAGGCTACAGATTTCAGCATCAGATACTCAGCCCGGAGTGAGGGTGATGCATGGCCTAGAAATGCAGTCAGCTTATGGTTTTTAGTGTGAGTCATGGGATGGGGTGTGGTCACCTGGGAGGTGAATGTAGACTGCAAAGAGAAGAGGGCCTTGGGACCGAGTCATGGATCACTGAGTGCGTGCAAATGAGAGAGACTGGCATAACTGAGTGAGCAAGCTACGCCCCCACCCCAACCCCGCTTGGTCCAGTGTCAGCACGATCCCCTGGCTGAGAATTACTAATTACAGAGAATAGCCCATAAAAACAATGGGCATCAATCAATGTTATTAAATAATTTAGAGCACATCCTCTGTAACATTGTAGTAAATCTTAGTAATAACAGCAGAACATCAGTAATAAAATAGGGAGATCTACTGAAATAAAGAAATTAAACCCCATCATTATAGTAACAATGTGTTTTTTTAAAAAAAATTGAAAGTTCTTAATGAATATAGGTAGGTGTAGGTAATCACACACAGGCAATTGATACACAAAACAGTAACTGGTTAATGTCATATTTCACGATGCTGTATAACATTTTAGCGTTTCCACCTTTACAGTAAAAATTTTAAGCCCTATTAGAGTTCTATCACATTCAAGCCTTAGAATAACTCTACAACATCCACGAGGCAATTACTGCTACTGCTATTGTTCCCAAGAGGAAACTCATGCTAGAATTGTTAAACAGACTTTCCAAAATGGTAGAAATGGAAGCAGAATTCCAAAGGTCTGACAAGATGGCTATAACTCACACCCACCAGGATTTCCTAAAGAGCAACCTGCAGTGTAATTTACTGGTCATCTCACAGGGTACTGAAAGTGCTTTCTGGAAATAACAAGCAAAGGAACGTTCTTTTAGTGACGCACACCTACTTTACCAGGCAGGATTTCCAGTGGTAACCAGCGGTACGTGTCTTTTGCATGCCATAAGACTGAATACTAAGCTACAGATTTATTCTGTAACTGACAATAATTTTAATAAACTTTTAAGTCAAAAGAAATAACTGAATGCAATTTTAATTTATTTCAATTCCCCAAGTATCTATGGAAACCTCTTCTGTGAACAAAGCCCCAAAGCCCTGCATGAGGGATTAGTCTGGTGTAGTGTAAGGCCCTCTCCACTTCTGTGAATTAGCAATCTCCATATCCACATCTTTCAGGCTCCAAGCATACAAGATTGTGTAAAAATTTTTTTCTCTATGTTAGGTACATGCTAGGTGACTTTTTCCCCTCTGGGCACTCAAAAATATGGACATGAAAAAGCTGGGATTGTTTTGTAGGCATCGTTTTTATAATGAATATCCTTCAAAATCTGTATTACTGTAACAGTTTTAGACTGGTTTTCTTCCCAGTTCAGCATTCCCTCCTCCAGACAGGATATAAGAATTGTGAGAGAGAGCTAGAACTCTCATAATAGATGTCTGACAATTATATCATTCTTATTTTGATATCAACATTAAAGATTTCATTTCTATTTTTATTTTTTATTTTTAGAACCAGGGATTGAACTCAGGCCCTTGGCTTGCCAGGGAAGCACTTATTCCACTGAGCCACCTCCGTGGCCCCCAGATTTCAATTTTACTTTCCCAAATACATAGCATGTGTCTCATCTCTTGAAAACAGTAAGAATAGAACACCAAGAGTGAGAATGCGCCCAGAAGATGGAAACGTCTGGTCGTGGTGTTTCAGCATCACATTCTTCCATTATTGAGATAGCTATCCCACAAGAAGTCACGACTTCAGTTTTGTTTGGTAAATGATTTCCTCTATAAACACTACCATAGAGCAGGCAGCTGGGATGCTAAGGACCAGAGAGTTGGCGGTCTTGAATGACAAACCAAGGAACTCGGATTTCATTCTCAAGGCACTGGAATGTCACTGCTGATCCCTGCTGACAGGGTGCCAGGTCCAGAGCTGTGGTTTAGAAATATTAGTCTGAAAGTTATTTTGTAGGTAGGCAGAGTAGGGGACACTATGAACCATTCTCACGGAAGAGCTCGGTGATGGCCTCACCCAAGCTGGTGGGTGTGCATAAGTCAGATTACATAAGCGCAGGAATACCCCTGGTCAAAAAGAAATCTTAGTGCTCAGAGATAAGATTTACTTTTTTCTATGTTACACATCTATTTTGAGGAGAATTCTACTTCTCATAATGAAAGAACAGTATAAAACAGATAAACCTCCATGGATAACTAACTAGAAAGTGTCTACTGAAGGTAGGTGCACTGGAGATGCACAGAGACACAGAGAAAGAAACACTCAGGAAGAGGAGGAGCAGGAGGAGGAAGGGGAGGAGCAGGAGGAGGAAGGGGAGGAGCAGGAGGAGGAGGGGGGAAGAGAGAGAGAGAAAGAGGGAGAGAGAGAGAGAGAGAGAGAGAGAGAGAGAGAGACAGACAGACAGAGACACAGACAGAGACAGAGAGACAGAGCCTGACTAGACAGACAGATTGATTTGTTGATCCGAAGGCAATGGGTATGACCAAAAGCTGGCAGAAACTGGAAGAAGAATAACTCTTCAGGAATCACCCCAAGCAAGACTTTGTGTTTGAGTTACTCTTCCCTGAAGGCTTTGTATTCTAAATGCTACAAGCAAAATCTCCAGTCTTTCTTGTCTAAGCCCAGAACAGATTTTGGGACTGCCCTGACAAATAGGCATACAACTCTAGAAGAGGGGAATAGAGCCAACAGTTAGAAACATTAGGTCCCTCTGAATTGTTGGATAACTTCAGAAATAATCACAACACTAAAGCTTTCTTGGATAAAAAAATAATTTAAGGCTGCAAAAATTTGTAGAGGCTGCCAGCATTACAAGGGGACAGGGTTTGAATCCCATTAAATTAAGACGACTCAGTGAGTGCCTCAGGATTCCCACTGGAATTCCAGAAGGTCTCTGCTCTACCAGGAAATACTATTATCAGGTTTAAGGGAAAACAGACCAAGCACAAGGAGGAGGGGAAGGAGGACAGCACTGAGCACGAAAGCTTCATGTTCTAGAGAAATATAACAAAATCCAAAGATATGAACTAAGGTCAATAGGAAAATTAGTAAGTAGAAATAGATCCACAAACAATCCAGAGTTTAGAATCATCATGGGAGGATTTAAAAATGTCTCTAATTGAATATACAAGAAAACATGATCAAAGGAGGTAAAGAAAGGGGGGAGAATGATTTGGAAAATGTAATACAAAGAATATAAAAACAAATGGAAATCTAAGAACTGAAAATTACAGTATCTAAAATTAAAGTATTTACTGGTTAGAATTAACAGTAAACTAGATGCTCAAGAGTGGATCCCGGAGGTTAACAAATGGGAACCATTCAAATTGAAACAGAAATTAAAATGAAGGAAGGAGGCATCAGTGGTCTGTGGAATACATTAACAATTTTATACATGTGTAGTTGAGTTTCAGAAGAAGAAAAGAAAGCGAACCAATCAGAAAAATATATTAAACATTTCAGATTTAATTTACAAAACCTAAAATATACATATAAAGAAAACTATGAAGGTACAGGATAGTGAAACTTCTGATGCATAATACAAAAAGGAAATTATTCAAAGCAGCCAGTGTGGACGGGAGAATTACGCTGCTCATAGAGGGACAGAGTGAGAATGATTCATCTGGCTGTACTACAAAGAAAGTTAGGAACTAAAAATGGTAAATATTTGGAAATTTTTTTTTAGAAACTTTCTATCTTAAATCCTTCAGAAGTCAAATAATTACGTCAAGCAAAAATAATGAAAACACTATGGGGCTTATAAAATATGTACAAAAGATCTGCTAACAAAGCACTAAGAACAGGATGCAACATAAGTGAAATTCTGTAAATTCTGCTGTAAGTTTCTTACATTACATTTGAAATGGAACAAACTAATTCTATGTAGACTATAAGTAAAGACCCTGAGACCTCCAGGCGGTGGTTTTCAAAGTAAGGTCTTTGCACCAGCTGCATTAAAATCTCTTAAGAGCTTACTAAAAAGTTAAGTTGACGGTGCTCTCTCCAAACCTAATACCTCAGACAGAGAAGTCAGTACTGTATCGAACAATATTGTAAATCTGATGCACGTGCCATGGAGCAGCCATTAAAAATAATACATCTTGAGACAACAGAGGTATGAAGCAGAATACTGAAAAATATTTCATTCAGCAAAGGTGTAAAAGGAAAACCAGAGAGAATTAAAAGAAAATAAGCAGCAAGATGAAACATATTATCCTAATAATAGCGATACTTCAATTAAATATAAATGGTCTAAATACTCAAAGATAATGGACTAGACTTTTTTTTTTAAAAAAGAGCCATTTTATGTTAAGATGCCATTTAAATTAAGAAAAAAGCACAGACAGATTACAAGTTAAAGCTTGGAAAAACATACCAGTCAGACTGCAGGATAAAAAACCTAATGCAACTGTTTCAAAATTTGACAAAGAAGACTTGAAGACAAAAGAATGTTATTTTGTTATCTATCAAGTTGAGATTAAACAAAATCAAATATCTAAGCACATCTAATGGCAGAACTTCTAAATGTATCCAGCAAATTTTGACAAAACTGAAAAAAGATACACATCAATGCTTACTTGGCAACTAACCTTTTTCTCAATGGAAGCACTATATACTAAATCACAAGGGGTACAGAAGATTTTAATATGACTATCAATCACTGAACTTATTAGCATTTCGGTCATACAGCTATACAATATTCTTTGAATATTGTCATACAGCTGTACGCAAGGAATATCCACAGAGTTGGTACATATAAGAAAAATCTCAAAATTTAAAAGGATTTAAATCATGTATAGTATTTTTTCTAACCTTAAAGGAATAAAATCCAAAATTAGCAACAGAAAGATATGGGAAAGGGCCCCCATGTAGTTGAAAATTAAGCGACACAGCTCTAAAGAATTATAGCTCAAAGAAGGGAAGATGAGGGATATGGCTGAACATGTAACTTAAATTCCAGCACAAACTCAACATACTAAGTATGTGTTATACAACTAAAGCAGTAGTGAAAAAAAATTGCCTGCGCTAAAAAATTGCCTTTATTTATAGTTTGCATTAGAGTTTAAAGCTGGTAATCTAAGAGTCTATATGAAAAGTTGGGGCAGAAAACAAAGCCCAAAGTGAATTATGCATTAAAAGGACAAGCAGTAGAAATTAATGACAGTGAATGAAGGCAAGCGACGAAGGAACATCAGAATTAGCTGGTTCTTTTAAAGATGAATAAGTAAGGCAACTGCTCATCTATATTTCATCCTTCCAGGCCCTAATATGCTGGCTGCACTTACCAGGTGAAAAGAGCCAAGCCCACGCCAAACTCTGGAGAAGGAATCCGGCTCAGGAAATCTCTTTCTGTGGCTCACGTCTGGTGCAATGACCATGCTTGGCCACAAGGGGGCTGCGGCCCAGACTCTTCCTTCAGGTCAGAAGGCAAAAAGGAAATCCGAGGGGTGAGCTCCCTGAAACCTCAGCCTTGGGAAAGTAATATACAATTCCGCTTAAATAAAAGCAGCTCTTTTGGACGTAGGGGATTTTTTGCGTTACTGCTTTTTGGACAAATTTATAAAAACAGATACAGCTGAGAGCTGTTTATATAAATGGCTGAACTCTTGGAAATGCCAGTAAAAAGTGACCAGCATTTAATATGCTTTCTTTTTGAAGAAAACAAATAACAGTGGTCTGCTACGATTGAAAAACGGCATCCAAAGACCACACCTGGCCAAGTTTGAAAACTACCCAACTGTTCTTTCAATTCTCGTATGGTAATATGCATATTAAGAATCTCTACAAAAATTTGAAAACTAAATAAATCAAAAGCTTAGGAAAATGCAAAAATCCTACAATTTCCAAATAGATTACAATTTTTCCCCCTTAACATATGGAGAAAATGCTGTGTAGCTAGCTGTTCACATACACTGTAATAGATACTTCAAAGGAAAGGTATATATACTTTCACATTAGAGAAAGAAAAAAATAGCTTCAGATAAAAGGAATATAGTTTGAACATTCCAAATATCCCCTTAAAATAAAAGCATTGGAGGGGGGCAGGGGAGATGGCTCAGTGGAATAAGTGCTTCCCTGGCAAGCACAAGGGCCTGAGTTCAGTCCCTGGTTCCGCAAAAAAATAAATAAATAAATAAAAAAAATAAAATAAAATAAAAAATAAATAAATAAAAGCAATGGACAAAATTTGCTACACATTCATCCACAAGCACTATGATAATCTTCCAAACTCTAAGCTAATGGAGAAAGTAAAGATGGCATAAATATCATATGGCCTGCCACATAGGTAATGCTCAATAAGTTTTGAAAAATATACTACACATGTAAACCAGGGTGCAGCACAACTTCCACATTCCTGTGCTCCATATGAATAAGTTCGTTCCCTTCTCCCAGTACTTTGTACCCTTCAGATTCCATTTTCTCTCTCAGGTTCTCACACTAAGGAGACGATATGATGGTTGCATACGCAGGTCTGATTTATTTCATCCATTTACCACCAAAAGTCTCAAAGTCACCCTGCTTTAGAGCTGAATATACCGGAGACAAATGTAATGCTCACAGAGACCAATCCATAAGAATCCATGTTCACTCCCCCCAAGTAACTGGCTACGAAAGAGCCCCCCATGAAGTCAGTTCTGCTCCATCTCCAGCATTCTACCCTTTGAACTCCTTTTTTACACATATGCTCATTGCTTTCATTTCAATACAAAACGTCCCCCAAAGACTTGTGTAGTAAGGGTGTAACACCCCAAGCCGCAAAGCTCAGTGTTGGGAGACAGACAGCTCGCTAGGCCAGCAATGAGTTTATCACGAGCTCAGAGCGCAGTGGGCTGTGGGAGGCAGGGCCCAGGGCAGGAGGCCGGCCACAGGGTGGGCTGGAGGGTGCGTCTGGTCCCAGCCCTTTGGGCCCGGCTCTGGCGCCTCCCTTCCCTCAGCTTTCCTGGCTGTCCTCAGCTGAGCAGCTCTCTCCCGCCTGTCCTTCTGTCATGGCATCTCTGCGTTGGAGCCAGCCAACCCTCTACACTTGAGGTACTTGGTCTCAGCAGCTGGGAGGTGAACATGCCCCTTACAGAAAAGAATCAGGAGGGTTTGTAAGGAAGCAGCAGATGTTCTTACGAAAGGCAGAAACCTGGGGGCAGCACCTCAAGCTCATGTTCTGGGCCTTTTGGTGTCCTGGGTCCTACATATTTTCCCACACAGCTCGCATCATTCCTCATGGAAGTTGGGTAGGTTGCCTTAAACTGTGGTCAATGCAGTCCCCTTTGGATGGAAAAGTGTCTTGTTTTAAGAAGGAAGCTCTGTCCAGCAGTGCCTGAGGAGCCACTCACCCACCTCCACACACTAGCTCAGTGGATGTTCTTCCTGAGGCTGTGGCACATTTTGGGAAAAACACAGCCATTCTAGAAAACCAGGAATTTTCCAGGTTAGGATAAATCCAGATGGAGCACCAGGATACTTAGGTCAGTAAGTACACACAAAACACGAATCGACAGACTTCTAAAAAAAAAAAAACAAACTTGAAGTCTGCAAAAGTTAAAAAAAAAAAAAAAGCCTTAAAGACTTGAAAAGCAAAGCAAAACAACAAAGTCAAGTTCAAAAATATAAAGCAAAGGCATTGCTTTGCTCTACTACTATTTTAAAACTATGATGTGTCTTTTAACTAGAACAATTCATTAAAGGTTTCATTATTTTTAAAAGTCTCTGAAGTCAATAAAAATTTGTCTTTAAAGTTCTTGATTACTTTGAAATAAGAAACTGATGGTTCATTATATTTGGGCCTGGCCCAGAGGAGAAGAGGCAAACTGGGTAACATGCTGGCCTTAAAGCATCAGTGCCGGAAGGACAGACAAGACGAAACACAGGGGCAAAGAGAAGCCACTGCTTTATAGACAATTGGGTTCCAATCTGTGGCTCAGTCACCAAGAAACGATGAGTCTTGCCTGGGTTGCTAAAGATTCTGAGTCTTGGTTTCCCAATCTATACAATGGAGATTTTAATGCCTAATTTAGAGGAAGTTTAAGTGCATGAGGGAATATGTAGGAAACAGATTCAAGTGAAAAATACGGCTGCACATACACACGACAAGAAGCCCAAAGCCAGAAGGACTCAAATGGCAGGAGTGATGTTACCACCTATCATCTATGTGGTTGGCCCACTTTATGTTTTTTTAAAGCAGGGGGAGAAAATTCAAGGAACAGATATAGCTAAGTCTTTGATTAACTCCGAGTGAGTGAAGTGCCGCCTGCAGGCGCGGAGTAGCGCAGTGAGGGAGATGAAAAGGCCCACTTGAGACAAGACAAACACTATTAACTGCTGATCCCATCTTCCAGTTTTAACTCCTTCTAAAGCTGGCAAGGATGTGAGAGTATGAACCATAGCCTTAAAGTAAACACGGACACAAAGCGGAGGCGTTCGGGTCTGTCTGCGGCTCTGCTAAGCATTCCAGCTCAGGGCCCCTACTAGAAGAGGTGTGCAGGGTTCTGGAAAGTTGTGGCTTCCTTGCATTGTTGCTCTTGATATCAGAACTTTTAAAGGAAGAATGAATCTCGAGTAAAATCATACCCTAGCTGATCAGAGAATGTAGCATAGTAGACAAATACCGTACACTGAGGACCAAGGACCCAGGAAGTGGGGACTGAGCCCAGGGCCGGAAGCTCACCACTCTTCCAGTAAGCTATTCACACCCTGGGCCCAACAAAGATTTAAAAAAAATTTTTTTTATTAATTTTAATGAGAAAGAAATAGCAATGAGACAATTTCAAAACAGGTTAGTAG
>NDGM011092225.1:0-10590 GCA_002564305.1 Octomys mimax
CTCTTAATGAATAGAGGGATTTGTTGTAATAGTGTTTGTAAATAGGATATCATGCCAGCATCTTGTACAACAATTAACCATTTGGAAGAATGTATGCAATATGTTAATTATTGAAACTGTTCTACCAATTTGTTTTGAAACTGTCTCTCATTGCTATATGTTTCTCAAAAAAATTATGGGGGATAAAAAAGGATTAGAGGTCCCATTTGATACAGCTATTCTCCTTCTAGGTAACTTCCCAGAAGAAGTAAAATTACCATACCACAGTGATACATGTCAACCCATGTTTATAGCATCACAATTTTTATAATTGCTAAATCATTGATACACTCTAGATGTCGATTAAACTGAAGAATTGATGAAACAAATGTTTTTTTTAATGTAATTCAGTGCTATTCAACCATAAAAAGGACGAAATGGAATATTTTATGGGTAAATTGACACAACTCATGACCATACTAATGAATGAAATAAGTCAGAAACATGTTCATAAACATCATATTGTCTCACTAGTGTGAAAAATCAAACAAGTAAATGAGATCTGAAATATACAATAGATATTGGGAACTGGGAAGAAGCTATTCAAAAAAAAGACACTGTGAGGCAGATATGGTTAATGAATAAAGGCAAAAAGGAAGAAATATATGTATATACAAGATAGGTAAGATTGTTACACAGGTATTTTCTCTTAGTTTATTAAAAATAATGCCTTGTGCTCATATATTATAGGCAACACAGCATGCATACATCTTCTATACTGAATAATTACTAGGAAGACAACAATGCAATATACCATGTATTGTAACCATCCTATTAACTTGTTTTCAAAGTCAGTTTCATTGCTCTATTTCCCTTTTTTGTTCCTTTATTTTATTTTATTTTTTATTTTTTGGCAGTTACTGGGGATTGAACTCATGACCTTGTGCTTGCAAGGCAAGTGCTTATTCTACTGAGCTATCTCCCCAGCCCTTCTTTATTCTATTTTAAAAAAAACTGAGATGGGGAAAAGAGAAAAGAATGATTGGGATAGCTAAAATTATTATACTACTAATTTCTATGGATTTACTGAAAGGAACAGTTAATGTTTAACTGATCAATCTTATATCTAGAAATTTAAGAAACTAAGTGTACAATAACAATATGTAATATAACAGACATTGTTAATTTCCTATCATCTTGTTTTAAAATATTATACCACATTTAATGTTGTAGTATTGCTTTGCTGTGGTCTTTTTTATGTTTATCTTTAAAACAAAAATCTAAATAGTATGGACATCATAGTTTCAATTTCTTTGGAGAAGTTTCAGGACCTAATTCTTGACAAATTCACAGTTTTAAAAAAGAGAATCTGGTCAAGAAATCAACCAGTAACAAATGCAGATTGGGTCGTGGAGAAAGAGGCACACTTCTCCACTGTTGATAGTCGTATAGACTGGTACAACCAAAATGGAAGTCAGTGTGGAGACTCCTCAAAACACTAGGATCAGAGGTCCCAATCGATCCACTTATTCTCCTGGTTATTCCCCCAGAAGAATTAAAATATCATAGCACAGATATATATGTGCACCATGTTAGAGCAGCAGAGTCTATAACAGCTACATTTTGGAAACAACACAAATTTCCATTAATTGAGGAATGGATAAAAGTGGTATAAATAAGGATAAACTCAAGGCTTTTATAGGTAACTGGATGAAATTTCAGGCCATACACATATGTGAAAGAATTCAGACTGATATGTGTAAACATCATATTGGCTTCTGAGTGTAAGAAAGTGAAAGAGTAAATAAGATCCAAAATGTGCAATAGATGTAGTATAAGGGGAAGAAACTACTCAAAAGGAAATAACTGGGCTGGGGTAAAGGAGAAAAGAAGGAAGGGAAAAGGAAAAAATATATAAATATATGCATATATACAAAGACATATGAAAAAGAGAAGTGACATAATTATGCTAGCAATTCTACTTAGTTCATTAAAAGTAAGTTTGTTTATACCATCCAAATAACTTTTCATGGTATAACCTGTAATCTCAGCAACTACATTGCAGATAAAAATGAGCATTACATTAACAATTATAAATAATCCATTCTCCTGTTTTAAAATTATGTCTGTTTAAAATTTTGTTTTATTTTGAGAAGGAAAAGCAAAGCAATAACAAAAATAGAAAAAATATATATTAGGATAGATCTACAGCTACATTCTCTTAGTTCATTGAGAAGAAAGGTTTGTACTAATATTGCTTAGATAAATGAGCACGTCTATATCTCATCTGAATAATTACCATGAAGACAACAATATGCAATGTATTCATTATTATAACTGTTCTACTAACCTGTTTTTAAACTATTTTATTGCTATTTCATCTTCTTTCTCATTAAAATGAATAAAATTTTTAAAAAAGAAATGGAACAGGGCAACATACAGTAAGTTACAGATTTTCAAACCAAGAATAGCTGATTAACAATGGTTGATATATTATCTGTTTTAGCATCAAATCTGTTGCTCATATTAACAAATATAGTTATGTAAGATTGGACACGTATGTGTCATTGTTTTATTGTTTTTTTTCTCTTTTACGTAGTATTTTTATACAAGAATCTCAGGACACTCTATTTTCAATAATTTTCCATGGTCAGAGTGTCACATACTACTGTAAAGGGCATGTCAAAAGGTATGTCTTTTGTCTACTTTCCAAATACTAATGCTATCCCTTACTTTAATAAAGTCCACCATGAATCATCTCTTTGCTCACTTTCTGTCATGCCTTCAGAATGGTCAAATCAGGAAATTTCCACTATTTTACAATAGCCACTGGGAGACATTTATTCACCTTTCACCACAAAAGAAGAGGTTACAAAAGAACCAACAGAATGAAAGGCATCATAAACTACTTTTTTGTGTGTGTGTGTGTGTGTGTGTGTGTGGAACCAGGGATTGAACTCAGGCCCTTGAGCTTGCCAGGGAAGTGCTTATTCTACTGAGCCATCTCCCCAGCCCCATAAACTACTATTCTGAAACCTTATTTCCCAAATTAAGAAGTGCTCAAAACCTCAAAATTTTTGACATATTTTACATTTACACAGTTGATACTTTTATTAGCACCTCAGCAAAATTTACAAGTAGCCAGAAATATGGCTCAGCAGGACAGCACCCGCCTGGCAAGCTCAAGGTCCAAAGTTTGGTTCCCTGTGCCAAGAAAAAAGATTAAAAGATATTTAGAAGTAGAGGCAGCATAGTTTTGATTTCATTTGAAAAGACTGACATAATCCTTGATAAATTCATAGGCTTAAAAAAGAGAATCCAATCGAGAAATCGACCAATAAAAAATGCTGTTGAAGCTGTAGAGAAAAAGTAACCCTTTTTCACTGTTGATAGAAGTGTAAACTGGCATAACCAGTGTGAATTCAGTGTGGACAGTAGTCAGACAACTATGATGAGAAGTCAAATTTGGCCCAGCTATTTCCCTTCTGGGTATGTTCCCAGAAGATTTAAAAACATCAAACCACAGTGATGAATGTGTATCCATGATGATAGCAGCATAATATATAATAGCTATATACTGTAAACAATCCAAATACACAACAACCCAGCAATGAATAAAGACGTTGTGGTATTTTTATACAATAGAGTAACACTCAGGTATAAAGAAGAATAAACTTGAGGCTTTTATAGGTAAATGGATGCAACTTGAGGCCATACTCATAAGTGAAATAAATCATATTAACATATGTCAACATCATATTGTTTTCCTAGTGTAAGAAAATGAAATAGTAAATAAGATCCAAAATGTACATTAGACATAGTGCAAGAAGAAGAAATTCCTAAAAGTAAAAGAACACCTGGGATATGGGAAAGGTGAAAAGAAAGAAACATGAAAAATATGGATAGATAGATAGATAGATAAATAGATAGATAGATAGATAAAGACATATAAACAAGAGTTAAAACAATTATAATCTTAATCCCTCATT
This sequence comes from Octomys mimax, assembly GCA_002564305.1. Taxonomy (NCBI): domain Eukaryota; kingdom Metazoa; phylum Chordata; class Mammalia; order Rodentia; family Octodontidae; genus Octomys; species Octomys mimax. The sequence goes on from NDGM011092225.1 coordinate 3,969, forward strand.
TCATTAAAATATAGTTTGAAGGGCCCGGGGAGATGGCTCAGTGGAATAAGTGCTTCCCTGGCAAGCGCAAGGGTCTGAGTTCAATCCCCAGCTCTGCCAAAAAAATAAATAAATAAATAAAAAGAAATAAAATAAAATATAGTTTGAGTTTATACTGTTGCAGTAATTTTTCAGCTCTATATCTTATGATATGATCAACTACACTGCAGATAACAATATGCATTATATTAACCATTGTTTATCCATTATCATGTTTTAAATCATGCACTGTTTTTACTGTTCTGTTCTCTTTAACATAAAATTTATTATTCAAAAAGACTATGTGAAGGGCCTGCCATATAGCTCAGTGGATTAAAATGCCTGTAGGCAGGCACAGGGCCTGGGCATTCAATCCCCAGGCCTGCTGTGCCGGCCTTGACCCCAGGCTGCGCTGAACCGTCAATTGAGACTGGGTGGCACACGCCTGTAATCCCAGCTCTTGGGAGGCTGTAAACAGGCAGATGACTATGAATACAATCTAGTAGTGAGACGCTGAACACCCTGTAGACCTTTCCCTAAAAAATACAAAAAAAAAAACCCAAAGAAAGCTTATCTGAATCTGAGAAGAATCTATTTCCATCATTTTGTAATATACACAATCTCACATACTACTGCATAAGGCATGTCAAAAAATAAATTTTTCAGTTCATTGTTCAAGTTCTAACATTATTACCCTGATTTCCTAATGTCCACAATGAATCATCTCTTTGCTCACTTTCTATCACAGCTTTAGATTGCTCAAAGCAGGAATTGCCCACCATTTCACAATAGCCATCAGGAGACACTTGTGTACATTTAACCACAAAAGATGAGGCATTCAGAAAAAAGAAACAAATTAAAGTACCACTTAAGTGAAAAGGGTTAACTTGAGGCTTTTGTAGTTCAATAGGAGCTATTTGAGACAATACTCATAACTGAAATAAATCAAACTAACGTGTCAATATCGTATTGTCTCCCTAGTGTAAGAAAATGAAATAGTAAGTAAGATCCAAAACCTGCAATAGGTGTTGTGCAAGGACAGAAAATACTGAAAAGGACAGAATACCTGAGATGGGGGGAAAGGAGAAAAGGTAGGCAAAAGGAAAAAAAGAAAAAGAAAAAAATATATATATATATTTAGAGAGAGAGACCAATACAGACAAGAGAGCTATGACAATTACATTATTAATTCCTTTTAGTTCACCAAAAAGCCAATTTGTGTTTCCCCTGTTTGAATAATTATTCGTGCCTAGGTTTTGTTATTTGGGCAACTACATTGCAGAGAACCATATGTATTATATTCACCACTGTTAATCCCTATTATGCTGTTGCAAAATCTTGTGCCATGTTCTTATTGTTGTTTTTTAATTAACATAAAATAAAGAGCCAGGGAGATAGCTCGGCAGTCTAAGCACCTGCCTGGCAAGCCCAAGGACCTGGGTTCGAATTCTGGTATTGTGCGCCATGCCAGCCAATGAAACCGGTCATGGCGGCACACACCTATAATCTCAGCACTGGGGAGGCTGAGAAAGGAAGATCATTATGAGTCTGAGTTCCATAGTGAGACCCTTTACCAAGTAAATAAATAAATGTTTTAAAAAAAAAAAAATATTTATTTTTAAAAAGAGAATCTGATGAGAATTTATTTTCAGTATCCTTAAAGTACAGTCCCATATCTCACTGTGAAAGACATGTAAAAATATGTGTTTCAATCCATAGTGAAAATTCTAATACAGTTACCCTGATTCCCTAATGCCCAGGATAGATCATCTCCTTGCTCACTTTCTGTCACAGTTACAGTTTGGTCAAAGCAGTAATTTCCCGATGTTTCACAATAACCATCAGGAGACACATGTGCATCTGGCTCCACACAAGAGGAGGAGACCAGAAAAGAACCAAGAAAATTAAAGGCATCCTAAAAATACTACTCTGTAACCTTGATTCAAAAATCTAAGAAATAAATGAGTGCTTACAGACTCAGAGTTTTCAGCATATTTTACACTTAAATAGTTAATATGTTCATAAAGAGTCAAAATTTATAAGTAAAGGCAACATACTTTTGATTCCATTTGAAAATACTGATCTAATAATTGATACACTCATAGATTTAAAAAAGAGAAACCAGAAAGTGTATTTTCAATAAAATCTATTTCTCATGGACAGAGTCTGAAATACCACTATGAAGGACATGTCAAAAGATATTGCTGGGCCGGGGAGATAGGTCAGTGGAATAAGCGCTTGCCTGGCAAGTACAAGGGCCTGAGTTCAATCCCTGGTTCCACAAAAAAAAAAAAAAAAAAAAAAAAGATATTGCTTTCAGTTCAGAGTGCAAATACTAATTTAATTACCCTGATTTTCTAATGTGCATGACAGATCATCTCTTTCCTCACTTTGTGTTGTGTCTTCAGGTTGGTCAAAGCAGGAAATCTCCACTTTTTCACCATAGTCATCTAGATAAACTTGTGTACCTGTCCCCATAAAAAAGGAGGAAGTCAGAAGAGAACTAAAAATAAACAAAACTATTGTAAAATACTACTCTGTATCCTTGTTTCAAAAAAATAGGAAAACAAGGTATGCTAAAAACTCAAATTTTTCAGCATATTTTACATTTACAGTTAACACTTTCATAAGCAACTCACTAGAAATTTAGAAAAATGGACACCATATTTTCAATTCCCTTTGAGAAGACTGACCAAATCTTTGATAAATTCATAGAATTGAAAAAGAGAATTTGATCAAGAAATCAACCTATTAGAAATGCTGGTGAGGCTGTGGGGGAAAGGGAACCCTTCTTCATTGCGGACAATCACTTTGGAAATCAGTGTGGAGATTCCTCAAAAGATTAAGATGATAGGTTGAATTTTACCCAACTATTCTTCTGAGTACTTTCCTAGAAGAATTAAAAACATTAAACTATGCGATATGTGCATCCTGTTTACATAAACACAATTGATTGATTGATTGATTGTATTTTAGGGAAGGGTCTACAGGTGTTCAGGGTCTCATTACTAGATCAGACTTGCAGTGATCCACCTGTTTACAGCCTCCCAAGAACTGGGATTACAGGCGTATTCCACCATGCCCAGTCTCATTTGACGTCTCAACGAGCCCAGGGGAGGGACCAGCATGGAAGGCCTGGGGATCGAACCCTCAGCCCCAGCTTGCAAGCACTTTCATACACTGAGCTGTTTGGCTGGCACTTCAGAAACACAATTTATAATAGCTAAACCTTGGAAACAAATGAAATCAACCAAATACTAGATAAAAATTACATTATTTTTGTATAATGGAGTACTACTCAGGAATAAAAAAGAATAAACTCAAGGCTTTTTTAGGTAAATACATTTACTTGAGACCATATTCATAACTGAAATAAATCAAACTGACATGTGTCAACATTAGACTGTCTTCCTAGTGTAAGAAAATTCAAAAGTAAATAAAAGAATATGCAATAGATAGCGTGCAAGGGACAGAAACTGCTCAGAAGGAAAGAACTTGAATGGGACAAAAGAAAAAAGACGGAAAGGTAAAAGAAACAATATATATATGACAAGGTAGTAACACTATCAATTCCTCTTATTTCATTAAAATGAGTAGTTTTGCTTATATTGTTTGAATAATTTTAATGTGTATAATTTGTAATCTGAGCAGCTACATGGAACATAAAATATGCATTATTTTCAATATGGTTAATCACCTATTACCATGTTTTAAAATTCTGTGTCATTGCTTTTTTTTTTTACATAAAATACGTTTTGAAAAAAGAATCTGACGCAAATCAGTTTTTAATAAATTTTCATGTACAAAGCATCACATACCACTGCACAGGGTATTTTTTGAGGGGAGCTCAGGTTGCCCTGAGGGTGAGGCTAGCACATCATATGGTGCCAGGGATAGAACCATGGTCCCCTACACCTGGCTAAGCTTGCCTAATCAGGGGCTTTAGATTGTTGAGTTATCTCACCGGACCCTACACAGGGCATTTTAAAGATGTCTCAGTCCATAGACCAAATATTAATGCAATTATCCTGATGAATCCAAGATGAATCATGTTTTTGCTCACTTTTTGTCATACCTGTAGTTTGGTCAAAGCAGGAAAGTTGCACTGTTTCACAGTCATAATCTGGAGACACTTCTGTACCTGTCTCCACAAAAGAGGAAGAGGTCAGAAAAGAACTAAGAAAATGAATGGCATCATAAAATACTTCTCTATTACTTTGTATCCATAAAATAATAAATTATTGTTTAAAACTCAAAGTTTTAAATATATTTTATATTTACATATTTAACAGTTTCATAGGTAACTCAGTCTAAATTTAGAAGTAGGGGCAGCATATTTTCAATTCTGTTTGAAAAGATCTACCTAATCCTCAATAAATTCATACAATTAAGAAAGAGCATCTCATCAAGAAATCAACCCATAAAAAATGCTGGAAGGGGGCCAGGAAGATAGCTCTGTGGTTTAAGCATCTGCCTGGCAAGCGCAAGGTCCTGAGTTCAATACTTGGTTAAAAACATGTTGAAGGGCAAGGGGTACAAAGAAACCCTTCTCTACTATTGGTGGAAGTGTAGACTGGTACCACCACTGTGGAAATCAGTGTAGAGGTGCCACAACAGACTAAGAAGTAAAGTCACATTCCACACAGCTATTCCCTTTCTAGGTATTTCCCAGAGGGAAAACCTTTTTTTATTAAAAACATAAAACTTCAGTGATATATGTGAAACCATGTTTTCAGAAGCAGAATCTGTAATAGATAAATTCTAGAAACAACTCAAATGCCATCAATCTAAGAATGGATAAAAATTTACCGATTTTTAAACAATGGAGTAATGCGATGTTATAAAAAAAGATAAAGGCAACGCTTTTATGGATAAATGGATGCAATTTAAGAGCATTCTCATTAAGTGTAATAAATCAGACTGACATGTGTCAACATCATAGTCTTTATAGTGTAAAAATATGAAAAAATAAATAAGATCCAAAAGGTACACTAGATATTGTGCAAATGGCAAAAACTGTACAAAAGGAAAGAACTGGGAGGAGAAAAGCAAAAAAGAAGGAAGGTAAAAGTAAAAAGGTGTGTAGACAGACATACATAAGAGAGCTAAGATTGTTACTAAATCCTTACAGTTCACTAAAATGACTTTTTATACAGTCTCAGTAATTTTGCAAAACTTTGTTTTGTAATCTGAGCAACTGCATTTAATGAAGATAACCATATGCAATACATTAACCATTCTTAATCACCCATTATGTTTAAAAATTCTGCATGACTTTTATTATTTTTCTCATTAACATAAAATATAATGTATTTCTTAAAAAACTATCTGAGAAAAATCTATTTTCATAATTTCTACATATACAGAATCTCACGTAGTCATGTCAAAAGATAAGTTTTTCAGTCCATGGTCCAAACTCTAGTACAATTACCCTGTTTTCCTAACTGGGAAGATCCATCATGACTTTGACTTTGTTCACATTCTGCCGTATCTTCAGTTTCATCAAAGCAAGAAATTTCCACTGTTTCTTGGTAATCCTCTGGAGACATGTGTGCAGCTGTTTCCAAAAAAAGAGGAGGATGCCAAAAAATTAAAGAGGCATCATAAAATATTACTCTGAAATTATGTTTCACAAAACTAAGAAATGGGTTAGTGCATAAAAAGTGAAAGTTTCTGCATATTTTAAATTTACAAAATTAACACTTTTATAAGCATCCCAGTACCAAATCAGAAGTAGGGGCAGCACAAGAGACAAGAAAAAAATGTCATAGGTTTCTCCTGTTAAAATGCTATATATGGTTAGATTTCTAAATTTCTCTATAAAAATATGTAATTAACAATTCCTACTTTATAAATTTTTATATATTATTTTTTATTTTTTTCTTTACATTCTTTAGGGATTTAAGTTTAACATATCAATACTTGATGTAGAATACCTGTTCCATGCTGTGTCTAAGATGTTTGGTATTTAGACAGATAGTGAGCTTAAGCTCAACTGCCTATTTTACAGGGTAATAATATCATTAAACTTCTCTTCTGGAGGGTTAACAACTTCAGTTTCTAGACCAAAAATTAGATAAAAAGAAGGGCTGCAAGGACGGCCAACATTATGGCCCTAGCCATTCAAGGTCAGTGAGGATTCAGGACATAAGAGAACCTGCAGGATGTTTCCTGTAACACAGTTGTGTCTCAGATTTTCTGATCAAGGAGATTAAGGTGCCACAGAGGAAAAGGATTGCTGATGGAGAGTGTGCATAAGGAGAGTCACGTAAAGAAAAAACATTCTCTCAGTTTTTCACAGAGAGCAAATTGGTCAAGCAATGGCTGTGACTCATCCATTTGGCTGGCACTGACAAGAGATCTACAAGGTGCTGTACATGGTTCCAGGGTAAATCCTGAGGTGATTTGATTGACCTTGTCAGATACAAAAGTTACGTTTCTTATTTTTTTTCTGTTCTCAAGTTACACTTTATTTTATTTATTTACTTTTTTGGCATCATTTATTTTAAAGAAAAAATATAAAAACAATGGCACAAAATCACAAAACAACATTTTAGGAGAGTAACAATGGTTAGTACATTGTGTATTGTTACTGCCAAAGTAG
>NDGM011092226.1:0-11556 GCA_002564305.1 Octomys mimax
AGTGAGACCCTGAACACCCTGTAGATCCTTCCTTAAAATACAAAAAAAAAAAAAAAAAAAAAAGGAGGGGATACAGGACACAGGACTTGGACTAGGCTCCTACCCATGGCTAAGATTTATTAGCGTGAACGAGATAAATCACTGGAGGGAGAAAAAGTGTGGGAAAGCAGCAGAGGAAAGCCTGGCACAAGCCACCAAGAGTCCTCTTCCAGGGGATGCAAACCAAACACGCCCAATTCCCCCAGCTCAGAGGTGTGAAGTGCCGTCTACCAGGGATGCTGATCGAACACTCCACACACAGGGGTCTTGGAGCCAGGCTGGCTGCTCGCCTAGGCAGCCTCTGCCTGCCTTGTCCCGGATTCCAGATTCCAGACCCCCACATGGAAAGTGAAGGTTCCGGAGCAGTCACACTGCACAGGCTAGACACGGGGAGCCCCCTTACCACTCAGGGAGTGGTGGAAGGACCCATTCACCACTCGAGTTCCAGGGAGAACCAGCCAGGGCTCAAGCCAACAAGCAGGACTCTAAGGGCAGCGGTCTTGGGCCTGAGCCAGGAGTGAGGCAAGGCTACCTGGGACTTCCTAACTCACCTTTCTGGGGGCCCAACCTGGCGGAAGGCTGTGATGTGTGTTCTGACTCTCTCCTAACACTCCTGCCAGAGTTCCCAGTGGACCGTGTAGAATTCCAGGAGTCAGAAAGTCCCACAAGAACATCTGGTTCAGTCACCCCAGACACAGATGAGGAAAAAGACCCCCCCGGGGAGGCAAAACGACATGCCCAGAATAAGTTCAGACTTCTACCTTGCCAGACTTCCCTGGCCCCCTACACAGGAATGGCTTAGCGCACTAACCAGGCCCTAATCCATGGACCTCAGCCACGGCCACACGCCGGGGATCAAACTGGCAGCACAGAGGCCCAACCCCAGCAGGCAGCCCCGCTCTACAGCTGGCCCTGTGAGGTCAGTGTGGAGGGGCCAGCAGCTCTGTCATGACAAACAAGAGGTCACAGAGGACTCAGGCTTAAGGCTGTCCATGCTGATAAACACGCCATCACCTGGAGACACCTGAAGACTTTACCAGCCAGTAGCTATCAGGCAGTGGTGGTACGGCACCAGCCCACTAATTTAAGCCATAACCTGGGAGACATGGGCAACCAAAGGCCAAGCCACCAGCCCTGGGCCCAGGCAAATAGGCCACATTGTCACCTCAGGAGTCAGACTGAGCCCCAAGGGCAGGGGCCAGCAGTGCATGCTGTGTATCCTCTAACCAGCCCCCACCCGCCTCTATCACTTCCCCTTCTCACCTGGGAATTTAGATTCAATTGAAGGTGCTGCAGCCTGGTCCAGTCAGATTGTCGTGGTGGGGCTATTCTCTAACACAAGGACTGAGAGCAGAAAAATAAAACAGTCCAGGGATGGCCAAACAGCTCAGCGGATTAAAGCGCCTGCTTAGGCAGATGCAGGGGCCAGGAGTTTGATTCCAGGGCCTGCCATGCCAGCCCCACACCTGGGGCACGCTGAGACCACAATTGAGACTGGGCATGATGGCGCACGCCTGTAATCCCAGCACTTGGGAGGCTGTAAACAGGAGGATCACTGCAAGTCCAATCTATGCAAGGAGACCCTGAACACCCTGTCCTAAGTACAAAAAAGAAATGTGCAACAGTCCAACAGAGCCAGTCAGTGGCAAAGGCAGACAGAAGGGGAAAATGCTACGGTCCCTGTCCCTGGTCCTAATCTTCCCTGAGCCAGGGGCCCAGCTGTCTGGGCCTACACAAGGTACCCTTGTATCTTGTTCTGTTTTTCTAACAAAATACTCTTCAGTGGGCAGCTTAGAAAGAGTACAAAGCATCTCTCTCAGTTCTCCAGTGAAGAAGTCGCTGAGATTCTGCACCTGCTGAAGGCTGCTTCATCAGGCAGCACCTTCCACATGGCAGGCAGGGTGAGGCAGCTCTCTGGGGCACTAATCTCATCCCGAGGACTCTAACCTCAACAGCTAATGACCTGCCAAGGGCTGGCCTCCTAATGTCATCACCTTGGGTGTTGGGGTTCCACACAGGTACTGGGGGAAAGGGAGCCTAACCAAAGCACCCCACACTGGGCCAGTACCTCAACCACCCCATCCTCTGTGTATGCCCACAGCAGGTTTCTGTGACCAGCAAGCAAGGCAGGGACTGAACAGCAGGAGGGCTGGTTTCTCCACACTGCAGACTGAGTTGGCATCTTATCTCCATATGACACAGACAGGCTGTGGGAAAGTTTCCTAGATGCAAGGCAGCTGAGGGGCCAGACCGGGATGGCAGGCCCAACTGGTAGGACAGCGGGTAGGACGCCTTCCCAGCCCCACCCCAGGGCCTAAGCACAGGGCCTTGGAGCCAGGACGCCAGGCTGGCTGGAAAGCCTGTGAGACCTGGAGCCCCTTCTCCTTCCTCGGACCCTCAGCAGCCCTCCTCTGTAGAACACCTGGTTGTATAGGCCTGCTGTCCCTTTCCTGAAAGCTCTGTGGGCCCCCATGCTGAAATCAGACTTCCTGAGATTTCAGAAAGGCGACCTGGCAGCACACTGGCGCTAGCAGCCAGCCCTCCCAGGGTCCCACTGCAGAACACGTGCTTCGCTCCTTCTATGTGCAAAGCAAATCCAAACACCAAGTTGCTGCTCATTGGTTTGTCTCAGGTTGTTTGAGCTATTGGATTTGCACAAAAACAATCAGAGGAAAGCATTTGTCTTTTTCCAAACACCTTTTGTTTTGCTTTGTTTTGAATTCAGAATTGAGGCAGCACACACAACTGATCTGAAGATTGCCTGAGTAGATCCGGGGTGGCACACTGCAGAACGCCCCAGTCCTCCCGGCTGACTGCACACATCCTCTTTCAGCCTCCCCCAGCCTGCTGTCCCCCCTTCCCTGACCCCGAGACACCACTGCAGTCTTTCTGTATCCCACTCAGCACCTTGCACCCTGCTAGGAGGCTTGAATAAATGTTTACTCAATGATTGAATCTAGTTTCAAAGACGATTTTTCAGTATTCCAGACTCAGTGGATCCCCGAAGGTTCCCAGGAGGGGACAGCTATGAAGTCATTTGAAGATGTATAAATTGAGAAACACAGGCAGTAGAATCCTTAGTCTTTTCAAGTCTCTCCTTTGGTAAAGCATCCTCAATAATGGTACTCCCTTCACACCTTTCAACACACAGGTGAACTAGGAGAGACCGAAGTAACAGCAAACGTATATCCTTTGATGTATTTATATATCATGTGACTGTCTAACACATAATCACATATTACATCTTCATGTATACACCTTCACATATATGCTTAACATACATCCACTTATTTAAACCTGTGAAACACTCTTCTTAATGTGCCCATCTTACTGACATGGATGTCGGGGGGCACCTTGTCCAAAGACTCACGGTGAGTCAGGGCAGCTGCCCACCCCGGGCTATGGGTCTCTATAACCTTGGGCTATCACTTCACACAAAAGGGAAGAACAAAACCTCCTTTTGCCCTCGTAAGGGGTTGAATTGTATCTTGCTAAAAAGGCAGTGTTGTGCTAACCTCATACCTGAAAATCATATTAGGAAACGGGGTTGCTGCAGCTGTAATCAAATAAGAAGCCATAAAGGTGAGGGACCTTGTCCTACGTGACGTTTTTCTTTTAGTACTGGGGATCGAACTCAGAACCTTGCACTTGCAAGGCAGGCACTTATGCCACTGTTATCTCCCCAGCTTCAAGTTCTTATTAAAGGGGGAAATGTAGCTACAGGTAGCTGTGTACCCGGAGGCCACCAGGCAACACGAAATTAGAATGGACGGTCACCTGCCAGCCAAGGAGGCCCAGAGACAGTCAGCGGACACCGGAAGTGATGCCCTCACAGTGCTCAGAAGGAGCCACTCGCCAAAACATTGACCTCCCAAACTTCTGGCCCCCAAAACTGAGAGAATAAATTTCTGTTGGTTAAGCAATTCCATTAAGGGTCTGTCACATCAGCTTCTGGAATTGAATACAAGTCCTTCAAATGGCTAAAATTTAAAAATAAAAAAAAAAGAGCTAGAACCAGCAATACTAATAAATAATCCCATGCATGAGACAATAATTTCACCCTTGTTGGACTACAGGGAAAAGACATAGGATATTAATGGGACTTTTTAATCCCTGGCACATCCCCAAGTCCTACTTCCTGGTCTTTTTTTTTTCTGCCATGGCTTCTTTTATTAAAACACACACACACACACACACGCACACGCACACACACACAAAACAAGAAATCAAGAGGAGACATATTCCCAAGCTTCTCCACGTCCCTGCAGCCCACCTGTGAGCACGTGACATTCCCATGCCCACAGGTAACCCCGTGCTTCTCACATCCACTGATAAGGTTCTCCACCCTCCCACGGACACTCAGGACTGACAGAAGATAGCTGGCAGCTGGCAACAAATGTCAATGCTTTCCAGTCCCTCTGTGGGTGGCAACAGGGAGAGAGGGGTGGTCCAAAGAAGCTGGAGCAGAGGCTGGAGAAAGGGACCTTGGCTTTGTCCTCTGGACATCCCAGCAAAGCCTGGTTGCCCCTGAGTGCAAAACCTCAGGCAGATTATACATGCATTTAGGTGAACTCTCCTGCCGGCTGATACTGCCACTCTCACTAGGTTAGAGCTTAGTCCTCCGAAGCACTCTGATCTAAAGTGCCTGTCACATGGCTATTCCACATACCTGTGTATGTACAGCCCCCAACACCTATCCTTGCAGAAGCGGGTCTCCTGGAAGGTTCTGGAAGCTACACAGGAAGCAAATGCACCCTGAGAGGTGTGGGGTGGGTCAGGTTTCTGATCCGACCCTGAGTTTTACACCCTGGGTTAGCTTTTCCAGAAGTCCCTATCACTAAATCACTTTGGTAATTCCAGACGACTGCCCTTCGAGGGTTTCGTTTCCTGAAAGGGAAGCCAACCCCAGTCCTGCCCAAGCCACGAGCTCGGTCTGCAGCAGGGAGCCACCAGGAACAGGAATGCTCCCTTATCACTGTTTTGTGGAAACTAAGGACTCGGACGCACATTTGTATAAAGAGGTGATTCCATGCCAGCTCACTAAAGATTGACAGTTTTACAAGGGGGGACATCTGATGCTGCAGGCAGAGGGGTGTCATTAAGCCATAACCAGCAGACACAGGTCCTGCCGTAGCCCATCACCAGTGCCCATAAAGGCCACCTGACATCCTGCCTGAACCTAGGAAGCCAACTCAGCAGAGACATAGACGCCTCTCCTGCACTGAGCACAGACACCCACCCAAAGATCCACATTCGGCCACGAAAAGCACAAAAGGCCAAGCCAGCATGTGGTGGCCTCCCTGCACTCTGGTGTCCCACACCTGCCCAGAGGAACCCTGTTTCCTGGGAGGAAAACTAGTTGCCCAAGGCAAACCCTACCCTGAGCACCTAGGCAGGCATCATCAACCAGCTGCCCGGCCAGAGCTTCCAGGAAGACAGAGGAAAAGCCAGGCAGAGTCTGTTCCTTTTCTACACTCCCTGGACACACTATGGACTGTAAGCTTATGGGAGGCTTCCAGCTGGGTATCCTCTCACTCAATTTAGTTCTGACACCAGAATGCCAGACTTAGTGTCACTCAGTCCCCAAGACTACCGTCCCCACACTTCAGAACCAAACCCAAGTCCCAGACTGCTGTTCTTGGGCTTCTGACCCACCTGCTACAAACCAGGGATCCCTCAGGCTGTGCCTTGGTTTCGACTCATTTGTTTGTGTAGCTCCCAGGACTCGGGGAAAGGTGTACATTCATTGCTTTATCATGAAGGATATTACAAAGGATACAGAGGAGGAGGTGAACGCTACTCCTCCACACCTTCAGCTACCCGGACACTCTCGAAAGTCCTTCTTAGAGTCTTAGCTTTATCACAAAGATGTGATGCTAAAGCCATTGGTGCTCACCCTTAACCTCAGCCCCTCTGTCTCCCTGTAGGTTTGGGGTGGGCTACAGGTCCTACTGCTCTGATCCTGCCTCGGTCTCCCCCATGACCGTCCTCATCCTGAACTCAGCCATGTAGGAGCTGCCAACCCTGTCAATTCCTTAATGCACAGAGGTTTACCACTTGGGAGATTCCAAGAATTTCAGGAGTTGGGTGCCAGGTAAGGGGCAGAGGCATCAAATACAATGTCGCTATCACAGCCCCTTTTGGATAGTGCTTTCAAGTGGATAGGACGGGAGCAAAGCAGATCCTGTGACTAGGTTCTGTGCCTGCTTATTCTGGACATATTCCCAGCCATGACACGTGTACTGCAGGCCTGAGGTTGGGGCGCTCTGCAGGCTCGCCCAGCTCCAGCCCATAGAAGCCCTCACCACAGGTACCTTACCCCAGGACTGACGCGGGTCTCAGGGCCACCACAAGCTGCAGTCATGCAACCTTGCAGCAGGACCCCATGACCAACACTGAAAAGAACTGGAGTGTCTTAGAGGTTGCTTGAGCTTTCTAAAATTTTTCATAAATATTGTCACAAAGCCAGGTGTGGTGGCATAGGTCTGCCATCCCAAGACTGCGGGAGGCTGAAGCAGGAAGACTGTAAATTCAAACCCAACCTGGAAAATTTAGTGATATCCTGTCTCAAAATAAAAATATTTTTTAAATGTTTGAGTATTAAACGTCTGGGGATGTAACTCAGTACAAAGGCACTGGGTTCAATCCTCAGCACTCCCCTGTCAACATGAAAATATATATAAATATATGTAGTCACAAAGCAGAGGCAGGTTAATTTCACTTTGTTTTATCCATCAAATACAGGTTAATTGCTAAACAGCCCATTATAGGCCACCTCTCACCCTTTCTAGTTTAAAGTAGGAATCCACACGTATAAGATCTTGACTATTCTTTTACCTCAGAGGACTTTGGGAGAACAGACGCTTGGGCGTGACACAAAGCCACTGAGGGGTCTGGGCAGTCCCAGGCCCCTCACACCACTTCACATGCAGGTCTTGAGGAGCCATGTGGTAGCACAGCCTCCCAGGAAGAGAAGCTTTTTCCATTCAGGCAATCCTAGGGATGTTAGTGAGTAGAAGAAAAGGTTCACATGAACTTTGCAAGTAAGAACAAGAGACTTCAAAGAGATCTTGCTGCCCCCATGGGGAGCTTTGAGTCATTTCCTGACTCAAAGAACCTGAACGGTGAAGTTGGGGAACTTACTATCCAGAGCACTCGTGTTGCTGACACTTGGGGAACACTCCTGCTCCTCCCTGTTCCCATGATTAACTGGTCACATGGCAAATGGGAAAATCAAAGATGGAGGTTTTCTCTCACAAACAAGAAACAAATGGACAACACTGCCTGTGGCACACAGCTATATAGAGCAAAGCCATGTGTCCCCAGAATCCAATGTGGATAAGAAGGATAGGGATACAGCCTTCCCAAACACCTTCCCTCCTGAGTCAGACTTTGCCAAAAGCAAATGGGCACCTGCCAGGGATTGGAGCTGTGACCCGAACTTTCTGGAATTTTCCAGAATCTAAGATGGAAGAACCCCAAACTGAACTGTAGAGAGCAAGTGCCTCCTGCACATCTGAGGATGATGACAAATCAGCCTGCCACCTGTTTTTCCAGTTTAGGACTCAGGAGTTTCCATCCTATCCCAGTCCAGGGTCCTTGTGGAGGGGTTCTCAGACACATAGTGAAAAACACTGATCCTGAGAAAAAGCCAGACACCAGGGAATGAGAGCAGAGTGGGCCCCAGGGCATGGTCTGGACAACGCCACATTTGGTGCCTCTTGTCCTGTGCTATAAATATTAAAGGGTAGTGATGGAGATCAGGTATTTTCCTCTCAACTCTAGTGACCCTGTCACAGATTGCTACCAGTGCTTGTGAACCAGAGTAGGCAGAAAGTCATCCTCAGTGTAATTCCAGACTGGACTCTGGGACTGATGCTCCTTGAAGTGGCCAACAGCCTATTCTTGCAAGAAAAATGAACATGAGGGTGGCACTGGCTTGGTTCCAAGGGCTCTTAATCATTCTCTTGGGCTGCTCCAGTGACAATTCATCAGCTAAAACCAAAAAATACTTTCTTTCCTGGCGAGAGAAGTCTCCAACAGGGTCCAGGACCCCCACGTGGAGTGGCTGCCTCACAAGGGCTACTTCCCTCCTTCCTGTCAGCCTACCCTGCCCTAAAAACCTGGAGCTCTCAGCTCCCCCAACAGGCTGTGGAGCTCCATTAGAACCCAAGACAGTTTCCCGCACCCAGGCTTCTTGGCCTTATCTTCTGCATCTGTGTTTCTTAGACCCTCTTTGTACCTCGCATAATCTCATACAGTTTCCAAACTCCTCTGAAGTAGTTAGGATCCCTCTCCATGGGACTCGCCAGGTGACCTCACAGAGCGGGGTAGTCAGGTTGCCCTTGATGGCACCCCCAGACCCTTCCTTCCTACATGACCTCCCACAACTGACCCACACTCTCCAACCTCCACTTCTCCTTCTACAAAACAGTCCTAATGCCCATGTTACAGGGTTTGCTGTGAGGGTACAAATGAGGTGACATCAAAGTGAGGGGGAGGGTCATCATCACTAGAGCAGCCAGAAAGACCCCATTTCACGCAGGGAGATGAGGCAAGAGAGGAAGGAGGCAGTGCTGTTTTATTGTGCTTTCTTGTAAGAAGCGATGGAGCTAGAAAGCTCCAAGGACAGCCATGACGGTGAGCAATAGATTCAACCCCAGGACCCCTGTCTTAAGCTAGCTGGGCTGAAGACAGGCAGACACAGAAGGGATATAGTGATTTTGTCGAATTTCATTCCACCCTTACTGGAAACTGATGCTCAGCGCAGCAGTGCTGGAAGCGGGATCTAAAGGGAGGGTCTGGGTCATGAAGGTCCACCCCATGAATGGGGGACTCATGCTGCATGACAAAGGCCTGCAGCAAGGGCCCAGCTCTCTTCTGCTCCTCTGCCATACAAGGGTCCCATGTTCACCCCCACGTGCCCTCCAGCTCCTTCCTGTGAAGATGGCAGCAAAGGGGCCCTCACCACACCCCCAAGGCTGACACCTTGCTCCTGCTCCCCAGGAAGTAACTCTCTCCTTCACACATCACCAGGCTGCGGTGGTGTTACAGCAGCACAAAATGGACCAGGGCCTATCTTTATCCCTGCTGTGGGTCAGGAGTGTGTGTAATGTCTGTCTTTTATCTCTCCATTTGACTCCGTGGAATTAGGGAGTCCATTTCCCCACAGTTGGGTTCTCCTCCTCAGCCCCTGGTGGAGCATTCTGTCAGCCTGGTTTGGGTTTTTTCTGTTGTTTTTTGCAGTGCTGGTTACGGAATCCAGGGCCTCGTGCATGCTGGCAAGTGTTCTCCTACTGAGCTGCACCCCAGCCCTAGGCAGAGTGCTTGGTGTTTTGTACACGGTGGGCCCTGTGTGATAGCACGCTCTCTGGGTGAAGGGAGAGGCAGAAGAGATGGGAGGACACGCAGCTGGGGGTGGGGAGACCAGAGGAGCCTGTCCTACACGGTCCCTCACTCCAGAGCTGCTTGAGCTGTCCTGGGGCTCCAGGCTGGTGGCCACAGCTGGGATTCCTCCCACGCAGCCTCTTTGCTGTCATCGTAGCCTAGACCAGCTAATGCTCCAGGTATCCGGCCCTGGCTCGTTTTTCATCGCTGTCAGCTCCTACCTTCTGTGGAGCAGGGTGGTACCAGTCTGCCCCCACACTGCCTGTCTCCTCCAGCAGCTGTTTCCTGCCAGCCAAATCCCTGAGTGCCGTGCTGCTCTTTCTCCCTGAGGTTGCCCATCTCCGGGCTCCAAAAGATCTACCTTCCTGGAGGTTGACTGTCAGCACTGGAACTATTTTTCCTTTTGAAGTGAGAAAGAGATCAGCCCTCTGTCATCTTTTCCCAGGCACCTTAATTTTCCCAGCAACGTCCGAGGCTATACCATGTCCAGTTTCTGCAGTTTCAACAAATTCTGCTCACTGAACCTCAAACTGGCTTCATAAACAACATACAAACCAAATCCAACTAACCCAGCCAGACGGTTTATCCTCCACGCCCAAATTCCTACAGGCATCGCAACCTGGACCACACCACCCTGCTGGCTAGAGAGGTCTCCTCCTTGAGCAGTAAGCAGCTAAGGAAAGCAAAGCATCCCCTACTCAGGTTGAGACGCCACACCAGAGCCCCGCCAGCTGCTGAAGATGAGCCGCTAAGATCTCATTAGGCAGAAAGCATCTATCTTCTCAACTCAAGCTGCACGGGTGAGCAAGGAAGCAACTGAAAGGGAAGAAGGAAAAGCCTCTTAAGGAGCAGTTCAAAATGCAAAGCACTATCTGTAACACCCTCCAGGGTGCTTCATTCGCTCTGTCCCTGCAGGAGCCTTCAGCTTGGCTTGCCAGAACCCCAAAATGCAGAAGGGCAGAGCTGCCGGCCTCAGTGGCCAGGCCTGCTCGAAGGCTGTACCGCGCAGCGGGGGAGTTGTTGCCATTTAAGGGAAGAGGCAGGGCAGTGGCACCATGTGTGTTCTCCAGCACAGAGACCACAACATAATTGAAATAAAATTTAACATCCAGCCACCTCTCCCCCGCTCAGCACCTCCATGGGCCCAGGGGCTCCTGCTCTAGACCAAACAGAGGAGAATATTGCTACTGTCACAAAAATGTCCACCGCCATGCGGGCAGGGCCCAGGACACTGCCAGTCCTTCCCCCTCCGCCAGCACTCAGGGCTCTGTTTACCCGCAGGTAAAGCACATCATGCATTCTGAAACGGATTCGACAGGCCACAGCCAATTTTTTCTTCTTTTTTTCCCTAGTACTGAGGGAACCAGGGCTTCCCACAGTAAAGCATGCCAACACTGAGCCCCACTCCCCAGCCCCTTTCTTTTTAATGACAAGGAAAAGTAGGAAATTCGCGTGCCGACGAAGCACACGTCAGCGTGGGGCTGAGAGCGAGTGCGATGCTCAGCTCTTCTTAGGCACTCATGCAGCTGTCTATTCTTATCTACGGTGTCCTGATGGCAAGTGTGCTTCTGAGGGCCCAGCTCAGAGTGAGTCCAACTGTGCACATGAGCGCGCTGCTTGTCTGCAGGAACCTGTAGGGTGGTGCCCCACTCGCTTCCCCTTTCCAGGTGACTCAGGTCACCGGAGGCGGTGGCGGCAGCACAGAGCTGGCACCCTGGCGAGGCCCGCAGGGTCCCCTCCAGAGTGACCAGCCGTGTGCTCCGCGGATGATGCATCTACCTCCGCTTGGCTTAGAGCCAGTCCCCGGGGCACTCCAAGGCCACCTGGGCTGCCGTGTCCTCAGGGCCAGCCAGGAGGGGACAGGCCCATGCGTGCTCTGGGGCCTGCGGCTTCCGGCTCCCCTGCTCAGAGCAGCGCAGGCTCACCAGGAGGCCCAGAGCAGAGACACAGAAGCACCCACGACCCATGCTTGCAGCCTGGACCGCGAGGTCTGCCCTCTCCAGACCCAGTCCCGCGGCTCACAGAGGCTCTCAGCAGCCAGGGAGGACTCTGTCCCCTTCTGGTGGGTCCCACGTGTCCACCAGGTGAGGCCACAGCAGCCACATGTCTGTTCAATTTTTTTTTTTTTTT
>NDGM011092241.1:0-11446 GCA_002564305.1 Octomys mimax
TCACTATGAGTCTGATCTAGTAGTGAGACCCTAAACACCCTGTAGACCCTTCCCTAAAATACACACACACACACAAAAAAAAAAAAAAGAAAAGAAAAAAGAAAAAGGAAAAGAAAGAAAAAAAAAAGTAATCTGAGAAAGATGTAAAGATAGTACATAGGAGTACTTCTCTGGAGAGGGAGAGTTGAGTCTGATTTATTTGTATTTTCATTTCTTCATTGTTTTGTTTCACTAAAACTTGTTGGTGCCAGAGAAGAGAGAAGGGTGAGTTGTTTGATGGGCAGTTTCCATTTTGCAGATGAAAAGAGTTCTGAGGTAGATGGTGGGGTTTATGGCTCCATAACTACATAAATGCGCCTACTACTGCCAAGCTGTACACTTGAAAATGGTTAGGATGATAAATTTTATGTCTTCCACATTTTGCTATAAAAATGTGGTGTAAAAGACACGATTTTGAGGGCCCCACTATGAACTTGGCCTGCGGTCGGTCCCCTGTTTGAAATAAATAGCATCCGTAGAGGGAAATAGCATGGAGAAGAGTGGAGGCAGCTGTCCAGCAAGAGAACGCCGCAAGGGTCCTGTGTGTCTGGGGGCTGGCTGGCAGCCTTGTATGTCAGAATGGCAGGGTTCGCTGGGGAATGCAGGCAAGCTGAGGCTGCTGTGTTGGGCTGGGCCAGTCGGTGCAGGCCTGGCACCCTGGCTCAGGAGTTGACCTTGCTTTCTTAGAGTCTGGGAACCTTGACGCTTCCTGCTCAGGGAAGTGGCATTGTGAAGGAGTGTATTTAGATTAATCTCCTTAATCCTTCCTGGTGAGCCATTGCCTATTCAAAGCAGTAGGACTGAGGCAATCCTTTCTGTGGTGAAAACTGTGGCCTAGCAGAAGCGTAGTACCCAGACATATGTTAATGAGTTAAGCAGGTTATTTTTCCATCAATTTTACTAAAGTCTGTTAAGGACATATTAATCCCACAGTGTGCTATACAGTGGGGGTAGGGATAGGGTGAATTTCACAGGTCTCTTCTCTTGGAAAGCCCACAGTCTAGAGATTCCTGTTGCTAAACAAGAAATTCTGCCACAATGTGCCATGTGTCGTCATCAGTATGTCACTGTGTTCCATGGGAACCGAGAGGAGGGTGGAATCCCTGACCTGCTTGGGAGTTGGTGAGGCCCCTAGGGAGAGATTACCTAGTGGGTTTCAAGGACAAGCAGGGGTTTTCTAGGCAAAAAGCAGAGACGGGCAGCCTAGAAGGATGGTCAGTCAACCCTTAGTGTGTATTATGAATTTTAAAAATGTATAAATATTCTCTTTGAGAGCTAAACTCTTATTTCATTGGCTTTTAGGTGGTGCTGGCAAGAGTGCATGCTTTTGGACACAACGTAATCTTTGCAAATGTGGAATCCTAGGCCTTCATCGGTAAGTTTGTTTGCTGTCTTCTTACCAAATTGTGCTATCAAAGATTGGCATTTGCAGTGAAGGGCAAGGTAGTTATCATTGGCAGGTGCTCTGTGGAGGATACCAAGCTGGGCCTAGGGAAGACTGTAGTATGGGCTGGAAGGTTACACAGGGGAGTGGACTTCTACTGTAGGTTTCTGTGGTACATGCAGAGCCAGAGGCTGGAGGAGAACTCAAAGTGCAGGGATGGATGCAACTGTTTGGAAGGAAACCAAGGGTAAAGTAAACTTCTCTGTGCTTGAGAACCGGGTAGAACATGGAAAGAAAGTGGGCTCTGCAGGCCCACTGGAGCAAAAGCTTCACCGAAAGGACTCATGGGCAAGAACTTTGGTATAGTACTGTGACTTCTGGTTAATCTGGCTCCGGTCAGCAAACGTTCTGTAGAGGACCATGTTCTTCATATTTTTGGCTTCATAGGCTGTGTGACCCCCACATTTATGATGAAAACAGCCAAAGATGATATATAAATGAATGGGTATGGCTATGCTCCAGGAAGATTTTATTTACAGAAACAGGTGGTGGGCTTGATTCGATGTGTGGTCTACCATTTGCCTACTCCTTTTCTAGATACCAGGTGTCAGGGTGCTCAGATTTTATCTTGAAGGCAATAAGAATCCATTGAAGTTAGTCTGAGCAGAGACATAAAACAACAGACATAAAACAGCTTCTAGCTGGGCAAGAGGCACAGGACCATGTTAGAAGGCAATAGCAGCAGTCCAGGCATGAATCCCATGGCTAATGCAAGCAAATGACAGGTAGCAATATTGCCAAGGAAGAACCGGTCAGGTATTTAGCCTTGTTGGACTTCAAAGACAGGAGCCAAAGAAGATGGACATTTAAGCTTGGTGTTTTGTGATGGTATCATTGATGGAATGTGGTTGTTGGGGTGAAAAGAGATGGCTGAGGCAGCTGGTTCTAGAAATGCAGAGTTCAAGGTGACAGTGACTCATTCACAGGCATGTCCAGTAGATGACTCCGAAAGGCAGGCTGAAGCCTGGACTGAGGAGGTGAAGTGTGGAGACATAGAATGGAAGCCATAATTTAAAGTCCTCCTCAGGATGAGTAGAGGGCTGAGCCCTGGGGAAGCTGCCTGAGAACTGGGTAGAACATCTGCCTTTGGGGATGAAAGGAGGAAGGTGGAAGAGCCCTCAGGTCATGGACGACAGAGTCCCAGCCATGGAAGACGGTTGTGTAGCACAGACCAAGGAGAAGGGACCCAAAGACAGGATGCTGAATTTGTGGCCAAGTCTTCTCACTTGGCCTTAGGAATGTACTGTGGTGTAAGGGGAAGAGATGATGAAGCCATTTGCATGGGATCAGGCATCAGTGAGAAGAAAGAATGAAGATGTCACTAAAATAGACCACTCTTGGAGACTTTGGGAAACAGTAAGATCTAGGTATTTGCATGTCAGGTTAAGCTTTTCTTTAGTTTTGAGACAGGTGAAGCAAGCTGCAACTTCTCCCCTTGCCTCCTTTGGAGCCAAGCTGTGTTTGGAGTTGGTGTGTACACTGGGCTTGTGATTGTGTTCTTAGGCTCTTAGGAGGTGTGGTGTTCATAACTGTGCCACAACTTGCTCCACAGAATCCAGCCCATGTGGGACTTTTGCCATAAGACAGGATGCAGTCCGTTGGGGAATAGTTACAGATGTGTAAACTGGAGACAATGGAGTGGACCAAATACCGAAATAAACTTCTTGTGGAGTCTGTACATGTATGGGGGCTTTGGGAGTGTTCCTCGAATCGTTCAACTATCTATCAATTCGTGATCTGAGTATTTCAAGGGTATGTTTTGTAGTTTGAATTCTAAATAGTTTTCTACTTAGTTTCTATAACTAAAGCAGTTAGAGGTCTAACAATGAGAGCAGTCGGTGCAGGCAGGCCAGTGGCACATCTACACCTGTAGTCCCGGCTACTCAGGAGGCTGAGATAGGAGGATTGCAAGTTTTAGGCCATCTAGAAGGGCTGGAGGTGTAGCTCAGTTGTAGACCGTGTGCCTCGCATGCATGAATCCCTGGGTTCGATCCACAGTCCCACAAAAAGGAGGAAAGGAAGCAGTAGGTGTAACTATTCAGCCACCATTGATCACACTCATCAGGCATGAGCACGGTGGTAAGTGCTCGGTGCATCATTTCATTTTATCTTTGTACCTACTTGCACTGGGAGCTTTAGTATTTCCCTGTAGCCATAAGAAATCAAGGCATGAAAAAGCCAACAACCGGCCCTAGGTTACACTTTTTTTTTTTGCAGAACCAGGGATTGAACTCAGCCTGTTGCACTTGCCAGGCAAGTGCTTATTCTACTAAGCTATCTCCCCGGCCTCAGTCCTTTTATTATTTATTTATTTATTTATTTTTGCAGAACCAGGGATTGAACTCAGGTCCTTGTGCTTGCCAGGCAGGCGCTTATTCTACTGAGCTATCTCCCCGGCCCCTAGGTTACATCTTTGAACCCAAAATGTATGACCCCTGGTTTATCCTGTTCCCTGTTTTCTCTCTTTTATTTCTGGAATTTCTCTTTCTACTTATATAGAGGTAGATTGACCCCTTCAGGTTAATTATTTAAAATCTCTAGTTGTTGTTTCCACCTCTTAGGAATAAAAGGGTGAAAGAAATTTGGGGAGTCTTAAGAGCAAACCTCACACACTTAATTTAACTGCTTTCCCTGTGAAGTTGTCCTTTAGTTTTTGGAGGAGGTGACAGCCTTGGACTTGGACAGGAAGTAGCACCTGAAGGCCGGGAGCAGGTGCCAGTGCTCGCTCTAAGGCACCTGTAATACAGTTTTTCTCCAAATGTGTGGTGGCTTTCCTTGCTCACCTCCAGCTTCAAGCCTCAGAAGCGAAGCGCACTTTGCCTTCTCCCTGTATCCCCAATGCCTACGACAGAATCTGGCATGCAGCGTGTTTTATGCTGAGTAATTGTTTGTTGTTCCCCATGAACCAGGTGACTTGGGACGCACTGCATACATAGCCTCCGTGCGCCAGGCACTGCCCTCGGCAGTAGTTACAGAGGTGACACGAGACGAAGTTTCTGTCCTCGCCAGGCAGGTGTCACAGATGGAGGCGATGTATAATGTGACATCTGGCATGCTCACGTGGGGAAGGAAAGTGAGGTCGGGGTGGAAAGTGTGAGCTGATCAGGTAGCTAGCTGGTCAGAGGGGCCTCTCTGACAGAACAAGAGAACTGTGAGCCTGTCGAGGGGAGCGGGTGACCGTGCTCTTGGACATCACTAGACTCGGCTGCGGAGCCCATCCTCTGGATTTCTGTGCCTGGCTGCCCCTTCCTGCTGTCCTGCAGAAATGGCTGGCCCCTGAGGGCCCAGGGCTGGCAGCTGCGCATTGCCTCCCTGGTCACCTGCTGTGCTGTCTCCTGCTTCCTGCCAGCCTCCCAGGCCTCTGCAGCCTGCTCTGCCTGTGTTCCTTTCCTTTCCTTGTCCCTTTCCTGTCATCCCTGGTGTTCTCCCCAGGGAGCCCATCTACTTCTGCTTTGTCCTGAAGATCCTGGATGTCCCTCTCCACAGAAGTTCACCCAGCCTACCCTCCTGGGTGTCTGACCCCTCCCTGATGTGGGCAGGCTGCTTTGCTCTCTGGGATGCTGTTGGTCTAACCTGGAGTCACCCTTGGCTTGTCCTTTCCCTCAGCTGTCATATGCTGCTGGCTGCCACATCTTAAACAGCCCATCTTGTGACTTTTTTTCAACTCCATCTTTCCTCTTTTCTTATTCCTGTGTTTGGGAGTCATCGTCCAGCCGTGTTTTTGACAGCAGCTTCTAATTGGTCATCCTGCCAGTCTTCTCCCTCATTCTGTCCCAAAGCTTTTGTCAGCAGGGTGTCTGTAGCTCCTGCATCTCAGGCTCTTTTTCTTCACTTAAAGCTTGTCAAGGGTTCCTCAGTGCTCTCAGGAGGAAAGTCCAAACTCTCAGGGAGCCTGCAGCCCTCGCATAACCTGGCCCATGGGCACCTTCCTCATTCCACCTTTTCTCAAACCCGTATTTTCAACCTGAGCCCTGCCAGCACCAGCACTTAACTCTGGGACCTTGGCCAGTGCTAGGTCATCTCCTGGGAATGACCTGAGACCTGCTGCCCCCCCCCCCACGTGGCACAGTTCCATTATCACCCCCTCCCTCCACGAACCTCCCCACACCCAGCCTCTCTGTGACCTGGAAGTGACCTTCCGCCTGCCTCCCAGGACAACCTGCATGGGTCTCTTTGCAAAGTACTTATCAGAGTAGCTGTTGACTTACTTATCTGTTAAGCTTAGTAAACTGAGCTCCTTAGGGTGGAGACCTCACACACTCGCACACACACACACACACACACACACACACACAAAATCTCTGCTCCCAGTGCCAGCATGGTGCACCTGGCTCAGTAAGTGTTTGCTAAGAGAGTGAAGATAGCAAAGTCTGTTTGTGCAGCCAAATAACAGATTTATAATGTGATTAAATGCACTTGGGATTGGAGGTTTGCTGGCCACTGAGTTTAGTGAGGCTAAAACACTTCTCAGGTCTGGGTGTGGGAGGAGAGATTGTCCTGCTCGCATTTGTGGCTGGCTGTTGTGTCCCTCAGCATACTGGGATCTTGGCAGTGTCACCTCTCTATATTCTTTGCCTCTGACTTTTAATTTTTAATTACTTTTTTGTTCTTGTTGATAAATTACTAATTGTAATTGAAAATGTAAAATAATCCATCAAGGGATTTTCAGGAATAAGACGCACTCATAGTCCAGATGAGAATGCGTTTTGGGCTACAGGATTCTCTATGAAAGTAGATGCAAGGGGCATTTTTATCTTCATATGGGACTTTGTAACATTCTCAGTGAATGTGCACTGAGGATAACTGGAAGGAAAGAGGCAGTGACCCAGGAATCCCAGACTGTATCCCCAGTGGAACCAGCAAGGTGCAGGAGTCTGTTGCAAACGCACTTGTGTTTTCATCGAGGGCCTTCAGCTTGATACCTGCTGTCTTCATTTCCTGGTTCTGCTACTGAACCAGGGAGTTGTGGTGGCAAGAATGCAGCTTTTGTTTGGGCCTCACAGGACCCTGGGAACATTCCTCTCGAGTCCTTCTGAGCACAGAGCTGTGACCAGCAGCCTCACGGAACTGCCTACCTTGCCTGCAGATGCCAGTGCAGCTGCCTTCCCAGGCGGGGGCTCCTGGTTTTCCTGATTTCCCTCCTGCTTACCCCTCAATGCTCGGGGGAAGCCTTCCTTCGCTTCTCTGATGAAGCTAGGTCTCCTCTTCTTTTTTTCTTGTGGAACCAGGGATTGAACTCAGGCCCTTACGCTTTCCAGGGAAGCACTTATTCTACTGAGCCATCTCCCCAGCCCCTAGGTCTCCTCTTCACCTTTCCCATAGATAATCTGTGCTGATTGATTGCTCTCCCTGTGGCAGGCATTGCCAGCCGTAGTGCCGGGTAACTAGTTTGCAGTGGGGGCTCAGTGCTCATCCCTAGCTTAGAGATACAGGTTTCCGGCAGAGCAGGGCTGGTGCCCCGAGCTGGCCTGTAGGAGTGTGCTCTTGCCCATTCTTGGTCCTCTGCCATGTGTTCAGGCAGCTCGCCCTCCAGCTCATCTCTAGCATGCCTGGTGCATTTACATTTATTTGCATAGCTAATGGATTAATGAATGTTTGACCTCTTGCTGCTGCTCCTGAAAGTGCCAGGAGAGCAGGAGCGCCTAGGACTCTACAGTGGTGTCCTACCCAGAGGGGACTGCCAGCCCAAGACCACCTACTCCTCTCCTGGCACTTTGCATCATGAAAGTCCTGGCTGAGTCTGTAAAGGGGGCCCTTGGGCTCTTCTCAGAGCCTCCTGGCTGTGTGCCCGGGGTTTCGCCCTCAGCCTCGCCTCCTGGTTCTGCAGCAGAGCCAGCAGTGCTAAGGAAGTGTCACGGCTTAGTGTGTGGTTCTGTCTCCACTCCCTTTGCTGCCTTGTTGCCCTTCTGTAAGGAAAGGGACCCCCCTGCCTCCCAGCACAGAGCCTGCTGCTTTTCCTCTGGCGTCAGCCTGCACACATCTGAGGTGACTACCCCTAGCGGGTCACAATGACCTCTGTGCCTGCTGTTCTTGTCCTTGCCTGGCTCCGGCCTGTGGCCTCTGCAGTGCCTGGGACAGGCAGGCTCAGGGCTTCTCAGAAGGCAGGGGAGACCCCAAAGTTATCTCCTCAGAGCAGCTGCTCCTTGTATGGTGTGTGTGTGCACATGGGTATGTGTGTTGTTCTTGAACAATGTTTTTACCTGCATAATTTATTACTTCGCTGAATCTCATCTCAGGGGTCTAATGTGCCACTTTGAATAACAAGTGTTTCATAGCTCTTGGCCAGATAAGTACCTTTTCCTCCCCAGTGTCGATACCTCAGTGACCACCTTACCGGCTTGTGACTATGCGGACTCTTCCAAGATGATGGCAGTCTAGTCTGGACTGTAGCAAGGCGTCCCCCGGGACATCATAGCAGGCCACCAGGGCCCTCTAAGGCCAACCTGGCTGAGCTCCAGGTGACTCACACTGTTTTTGAGCATGAAAAATAAAATCTTAAAAATGGCATTTTACCAAGTGGGGAAAGTAGACAGCGTGGGAGGACAAGGGAGTGTTAGCCAGGCCCTGGGCTCACTGGCCCGCTGTAGACTGAGATGATGGGCTTCAAGCCTTCTTGAAGCGGCGGTGCCCGTGGCCTCAGACCCGGGAGGCAGCACTGCCTCAGGATGTCAGCTGTACACGTGTGGTGACTTCAGGCCGACCCCCCAGGCCTCGAGGCCACATAGCCTCATCTCTAGGCGGGCTTGTGGTGGGAGAAATAGCACAGAGGCTTCTGCGAGAACAAAACAAAATATGCTCAGCATCAGCATTGTTTAAAAAAATATTACTGTGCACAGTAGCTGCAAGAAGACTTTGGACAAGAGATAGAGTCCAGGACACACAGTTTAAAGGCTGTGATGAGTAAGTGAGATGCCACGTAGGAAAGTACTCAGTAGATTGCCGAGTTTGTCCAGGGAGTGTCGTTAGCACAAATGGATCCGTTGCTTTGGCTTCGGAAAGAATGAATGAGCCCCGTTTTATGGTGTGGAGGCTCAGTTCTTTGCTGTTTTCTGTTTCCAATCGAGGTTTGCCACACAGGACTTAATTGCCCAGCGGCCGTGTGACCCACATTGGCAAGCGAGTGCCCAATGCCTGGACAGCACCTGGCAGAGGGGGGCAGTTCAGTTGTTGCTGTTATTATTTTCAAGTTTTTATGATGGACACGTAATACATAGCACTGCGCTCTTCCAGGCTCACTGGCAGTGAGTCAAGGGCGATGCTCTGAGTTACTCTGTACTCGGAACCCAAGAAATTCTTCTCTTGCTGTTCTGGGCCATTTGCCTATACTTTCACCTGTGGCTGGAACTTTGAGTGGGTTCCAATTTTTGGCTATTACAAATAAAGATACTATGAACAGTTCCTTTTTTTTTTCCTGCCTAGTGTAGCTAAATAAATGACATTTCTTCAAAATGTGACATGGATAGGTACCATTATCTTCGCGTGTTAGAAATATTTTTTAATAACAACCTGCTGCCTTTGTTGCTTTTCTCTCTGTTCCCTGCCTCCATCTTTCTGAGAATAAGACTGAACAAAATTAGCCATTTATAAGTAGGCCGATACCTTCAGGCAGCGGCTGAGAACTCCTGCCTTCCTCCTCCCTGCTTGCTTGCGGCCTGTGGGATGTATTTTGTCCAGGATTTGCAGCTTCTTAGAACCTTTAAATTAGTGGTTAACATTTAAAAATCGGTAGATTTTGTGTAGAAGTCCAGATTGCCAGCTCTTCACGAAAACTCAAGAGATCTAGAAGCAGAGGACCCAGCTTCCCCGGCCCGGCAGCAGAGTGGCTTCCGTTCTTTCCATTAGCAACTTTGACCACAAGTCGGAAGTTTATTTTACCTGTCATTCTCTTGATAACAGAAGTGGCCAGTATTTTAGGTTCTTTTGGATTTAGTAGGGCTAGTCTCTCTCCTGCCTGTGGAATTTCTTCAGTAGGAAGTTTTAGAGTCTTTTATCAAGGCTTGTATGTCAACATAAAATGGTGACTAATGAGAATATAAATTTTGGTAGTCACTACGAAAGACAAGTCCCAAACCAATGATTTTATTTTTCCAGCACTAGGGGCTGCTTTTAACTATATCACCAGCCCTTATCATTTTTTAAAATATTATTATTCTGATACAGTCATTAAATTGGCAGCTTAGGCTCAAAGTTGCAAACTGCCTGGCCCAGCCTCCCAGAGTATCCCGCCATGAACTCTTTTAATTCAACAGTTTGTGATGTAAATGTGAAAAATGGAAGACAGTCCTTTTTATTCATCCTCTCACTAAAATAGTTGTCATTTGGCAGAATGTGTATTGCAACAGGGGAGGGGCTTGAGAGCCTCAGAGCTGGGGACCCTTCGTTCCATGGTGCAGCGTGTTCCTTATGTGGAGCAGCAGCCCTTCCAGGGGGCCAGCGCCCACTGGGCTCGGGCCTGGGGGAAGGACACAGCCCTTCGTGGGAACCCTTCAGAGGGTCCCTGCACACATGGCTATTTTTAGCAGTGACCATTATTCCATGTTGTTTTAAAATCTGATTTTCGCATTTGTCATCAAGAAAGCCATAAACATTTGTAACAAGTTCAAACAACATGGAAGCGCACTGACTAAGCAAGAGAGTCTTTTGTCTCTTTCCTCAATCCCAAATTGGTTGCTTGTCCATCTAGATTTTGCACCTGCTTCAGTCCCTGCCCCTGCTCTCACCCTCAACCTGTACAGTTACGCTTTTGTTTCATAAAATAGAATCTCTGTGCAAACTGTCCTGCAGCTTGCTGTCTACAGCTGTTATTAATAGCCCTTATTACAATTATTTGTCCAAGTCAGCAGCAAATGTGCCCTATTATTTATGGCAATTGTACCCCATTTAGGAATGCATTTTACAAGCATTCAGGCATGTTTGTGGTCACAGGCACGCAGGTCATTCTGATCCTTTGCCGGTGCTCCATGGAGGTGGCCGTGGACCTTTGCACGAGATTTTTAGTGGTGTACTTACATAGAGGTGGGACTTCTGTCTTAAGTCCATCTTCATTTAAAAAGTATTTGAATCAACATTCTGAATTCTGAAAAGGTTGGTCAAGTTCATTCTCCTCCTGGGAGAACCCTCTTCTGTAGCCCTGATAATCTAGTTGAGATATATATATATATATATATATATATATATATATATATATAATTTTTGAAGCTCAGAGATACACCATAAAAGTGACATTTTTCTTAGAAAAGCATTCAAAATACCTGAGTCTGTGAATTTAATTAAACTGTTTCATATCTTGATAGTGGTGATAGTTATCATCCTGCAAGGTGACAAAAACATTCCCTAAATATTATAACCAATTATTAAGCAATTATCTGAGGATGTCAGTTGCGTAGGTAGACACATAATAGCCAAGTCATGGCTTCCTTGCACGCAGCTGTTCCAGGTCTGGCTTCTCTTTTCCAGCAAAGCCAGACCTTCAGTACTGAGCTCAGCCCTTGAGGGCCTGGGTGGCGGCGGCTGCCAGGCTTGGCCCAGGAGACCTGAGGAGCAGAGCTTGGCAGATGACAGCCGGGAGGTGCGACGCAGCCTGTATAACCCACCACGGAAGTTTCCCTTGCTGAGCGGAAGGGTGGGGAGAGGAAAGGGAGGTGACATTCCCACACTTCCTGTGGCCACTTGTGCTCATGGCTTTCTTCTAGAAATGCTGACTTTAGGTTCATGTCCTCGAATGCTCCCGTGGCACTGAGGAAGGACTGGCAAATTCTTGACCAGTGGCTTTCGCTCACCACTCATGGTTGAGAAGTCTTGACACAGGCCGTAGCTCCTCTTTAGTGAGGACGGGTCTTGGTGACAGTCACCTGCCGAGTGCACATGGAGTTTTATCTTCTCCAAAGCTTCCTGTCTGCTTCTCTGAGCTGGTGTTCACCTTTCTATTTCTCTCTCTCTCTCTCTCTCTCTCTCTCTCTCTCT
>NDGM011092255.1:0-22931 GCA_002564305.1 Octomys mimax
TGATTTGAAACTGTCTCATTGCTATTTGTTTCTCAATAAAATTATGGGAAAAAAAGAACAAATCCCTCTATTCATTAAGAGAATGTAACTATATACCTATCTTAAACACTTTGAATGCCCAGATAGAAAATGGACATTCACCTGTATCCGATTTGTTTCTTTACCTAATTAATTAACTCATCTTTGAACCTATTAAACATGTTATAACATTTGCACATGTTTCTTCTTTTATCTCTTCATTTTGACCATTTTGGTTTTTAGCTCTTTGTACATTAATATTTATAACATTAGCTTTGGGGGAGTTAGGAATTTGTGGGAACATTTTATTGCCTTGCTTTCTCTTATTTTTATTGTTTTTTTTTGTTGTTGCTGTGGATTGAAGACTGATTAGTATCCTAACACAGATAATGATGAAGAGATCATGACAGAGAATCTCTGTCATTACTGTGGAGGTTTCTTTAGTTAAGTTCATCCTGTTATGCATCCTCAGGTTTGGTTATGTTTTAATGCTTATGTCCTTCTTCAACCAACTCAGTGTCATATTTAAGAGTCTTGTTAGTGTACATGTTTCTTCTAGGGACTTATTCTCCAGTTCTACACAGAGAGGACAAAATTGCAGTAATATTCAGAACACAAAGACAAGCCAGATATTGACACAGAATAAAACAGAATTAAAAGCAACAACTACAATACCATTACCAATAAAAAAGAAATCAACAATAATAATATAGTCAAAGGAAAACTAGTTGTTGACACACCATAAAAATCAATAATAGCTACAATTATACCATCCACATAATAGAAAAGGTAGGCATGGTGTTGAAGGTCTGTAATTACAGCACTCTGGAGGCTGAGGCAGGAAGATTTTCATAAGTTCAAGGCCAGCCTAGTCTACATAGTGGGTTCAAGGCTAGCCTGAACTACCTAGCAAGACCCTGTCTCAAAAAACAACAACAAAAATGTGATGTTATCATAAATTAAAGACAAAACAGATGTGACATATAGTAAATGCCTACCATAAACATCAACTACATCATGTTTAATAGATCAGAATTCAGTATCAATAGCATAGCATCAACTTAAGAGCTAACAATAACGATTAATTGTAACAATAAAACTGGAGGAGTGGGGGAAGAACAAAGTGAAAGAAGCAACCTTTGAGAAAGGAAGATGAGGAATAAACATACAATTTAAGAACCCAATTAAATAAAAATTGTTCATAAAATTAGATAAAAGTCACAGAAAAAAGGACAAAGAAGAAAAATATGGTGTTGAATTCACCACACTTGGGTGAGGGATACTGAGTCGTGACAAGATTCTATTCTGTTTTCATGCTCACTTTTTGCCATATAAATTCTGAGCTCTGCTCCACCCTTTCTGTGGATGTGGGCAGTGAATAGTGTGTTGTCTCTGCCTTCTGGCTGTCTTTATTCCTGCAGCTCTTAGTGTCTGTGCCTTTCTGTGTCTCCCAGCCACTGCTGTCTTTGACTAGCTTACGGCCTGTAGACTCTTGAGATGCTGCCCTTGATTGCAAGGACCCCCTTTGTCCGTACACCCCAGCACGTGTCAGCTGTTCAAGCCAACGTGTGTCCCTGATCACATTGGGAGATGGGCAGCGCAGACACCACTGAGCTCTGTGAAGGATGTGGCAGGGGTGGGTGTCAAGTAGTCTGATGGACCTACTGTCAGCATTTTCAAAGCCAGCTTTCAAAATTGCCTGCCTTTTAACCATATAGGGTGGTGTCTTTCACAGACTGAACTCTCTGCTGCTTCCCACCCAGTCCTGTGGTAGGGTGACCCCTGAGACTGAAAGGTAGTTTTTTGGTGACTTGTGATTCTTAGCTCAGTCTTACGCAATGGCTTCCCCAAATGGCTTCTGATTATATTATTCCCAAATATGGCAGATACCACAGTTAATTTCTTCTCCAATACTAGCCTGCTACAAAGAAGGAGTCACTTGCAGAGTAAAATGCCATCCTGTATTTGAAGCTTATGAAACCCATGGACTTTTCTTGTGGCTAGTTCTTCCAGTCTCTGACGCTCTGGGGCTTACCTTGTGTTTGCAGAAAAAGGCCTTTCTATCCCCAAAGCCAGGCTTAGCATTCCAGACTGCTTAATTCTTAGCTCTGCATTGTCTTCAGTTTCTCAGTGGTGTATGGTTCACCTGTGGGCTTGCTCCTGAGTCCCTTTCTACTTCTTTTTCTTTTCACTAAGCTGTTGTTTTCCAGGTGTCTCAAGTCCAGGTCCCTCAGAAGCTGTGCTCTGCTGTGGACCTTTGCTCCCAGAACACTTTTTCTCAAGGAAAAACACCTGCATTCAGTTTACTTCACAGTTGTTTTGGAGAACAATAATGGGTGGGGACTTCCTTTACAGTTGTGTCACTGAAGGGGCCCATTTGAAGGAATTACCCGAAATCAAAGAGCAGTTTACCCTGCAGGTAAATTCACTTCCCTACTTCATTTGAAGGAAAATTGCTTTGCTTTTGGTGAAATGGCAATTTTCCAGCCTTTAAAAGGAAAAAAAAAGAGTAGACTTGTAATTTAATACGGGCACCCTCTTACACTGAATGTTATTTATGCACTAAATTTGGTTGTTTTACATGCCATGTTTCTGTGGGGCCTACTTTCTGTTGCAAGGTACCCAAGAAATGAATGATCAGGGCTGTGATGACTAAGAATTGCTCTGTCTTTATTTTCAGCACCAGAGCATCTAGGAAGTTGCCTTCAGCTAAACTGGTGCAAAGGTTTAGGATGGGATGAGTGCACAGCAGCCTTTAAAGCTACTCACTCAGGGCTCTGCTATTCCTGCAGGTCCTCAGCACCAACACCATCACCCTGGAAGCCGCTCAGCACCCTCAGGACTGCTCAAAACTCAGTGGGCTTCCCCAATCCCTGAGAGGGAAGAAAAAGCACAGGAGAAATGGCTGAATGGGGAGACGTGTGCC
This sequence comes from Octomys mimax, assembly GCA_002564305.1. Lineage (NCBI taxonomy): Eukaryota > Metazoa > Chordata > Mammalia > Rodentia > Octodontidae > Octomys > Octomys mimax. The sequence continues at coordinate 2,945 of NDGM011092255.1, forward strand.
AAGTGATTGTGAGGTCAGATATCAAAAATAAAGATAGGTCAAGAAAGAGACAAATCATAATTCTAAAACAGTGCTCTTAAGAAGACAACAACTTCAGGCTGCAACAGAAGCCGCCCAAGGTTATCTGTGTCTGTTCTGTAGGCTTTTTGATGCTTCTTTTCTTGTAGGCCTATCACATTGCTAATCTCTTAAAGATAATTTAAGTTCAGATGAGGCAAAAGGCAGAAATACGATGTAGGAAACACAATAAGGTGAGTGCCCGCTTCAGTCTGTAAAGTGGACCATCCTTTCACCTGTGGAATGAGCCACTATCCTCTCTACTTGTGTTTCTCCTATACATCACCCTCAAACTTCCTCTAGATTCATAGATTCCACAGATTTACACTTCCCTAAGCACACAACAAATAGCCCTAGCTCCAGACTGTAATGCACCTTTCTCTTGAGTGCATTTCCATTTGCCTAATAACTTCCTTTATGCTCACTAACATGTTCTGAGAATATTCTTTTCTGTAATGGAAGACAGCAAACTGGCAAACTGCACCATGGGCGGTGTGAGTCAAGGTCCTGTATCTCCGCTTTGGGGACCTGGTCTGGTGATAATTCTTATAGAAAGGAAAACAGAGAGTTGCTGCAGTTAAGTTTTACTTTTATGAAATTGACTAACAAGAGTGCTTACGATTGCAAGTATGTAAGATTATAACTAAAATGAATGAATATGTATTGATCAAGAGATATACTAAGAAGTTAGCAACAACCCTTGATGAGAAATATGATTTGGTACCACAAAAGCGTGTGGCATGTTGCCCAAAGCCTGTATCCTACTATAGCTAAGCCAGTTTTCTCTATTCTCATCACTATTCTAGCCCTGTAATCCACTTCATCACTTATTTCTGTGTAAAACTATGTTGTCCACCCTAGTCAGTAGGGTCACCTTATTACATACAGCAGATCATCACATCTCTGTACCACTGGTGTGGCTTCTTTCCAGATAATGCCACCTCCTACACCTTTCAAAGACCAGCTCATACTTCATTTTCCTTTGTGAAGCTGTCTTTGAATGTCTGATCTGAAAGTCAGTGTGCATGTTTTTTAACACTTGTTTATGCACAGTAAGCCCCAAGCCTTTGCATGTTTGCAAATCATTTGTCATCTTTTATTTTTCAATATGTATTTGTGTGCAATATGTTCCTTCAGTCACTAAATATTTATCAGATACCTACTTTAGCCCAGACACACACAGTGCCTGGCACTGTTAACAGAAAGAAGAGCAAGGCATTGTCCCTGATCTCAGGGAGATTTCACATTAGTAGAGAAAACAGCTGTTTAATAGCACTCTCCAATTTGGCATGTGCCTTTAGAGGGGTGTAAAGTGAGTGCTATAGGAATCTCACAGCAGGCAGCTCCTAACTTCAGCAGCAAAGGCTACACAGAAATGGGGGTGGATGTGTTGATGTTTCCAGGCAGAGAAAGAAGCATATTCCAGGAAGGCAGAGTAAGAAGTATAGAGTCATAAGAGACCCTGATGTCTTTGGTGACTAGTAAACTGTGGAATGGGGTTTAAATATACAGTACGTGGATGTGGTTTGGATGGTAGAAAAAGATTTAAGTGATAAATTGTAGTTATCTTGCCAGGACTCTTATCTGCTGAGTGGAGTTAAGAAGTTTGTACATTTTGTTTTGACACAGTTAGACTTATTTTCTAGGAAGAGAATTTTCTGGTACAGATAGATAGAGAATCCAGTAATGAGACTGAGTTGCATTTGTGAAATCCAGAGAGGTTAGACCTAGAAAAAAGGAAAAGACAAGAGCTTTGGTAGGTGTCATAATCACTCAGTTACATCACCGTGCCAGGAGATGTCCAAAAGACATGTGGAAATATAAACATTATCTCATGATAGAAGTCTATTTGATAGGGCTGGGGAGATGGCTCAGTGGAATAAGCGTCTCCCTGGCAAGGACAAGGGCCTAAGTTCAAGTCCTGGTTCTGCCAAANAAAAAAAAAAAAAAAAAGAAGTCTATTTGTTTTGATGTGGAGGTATTGAGACAGGGCCTTGTTCTGTGATTCATACGGCCCTAAAACTCATGCAGATCCTCATGCCCCAATCTCCCCAGTGCTAGTCTTATGGGCCTGGGTCATCATACCTCTGCTTTACATGGATAACTAGGAGCCATAGCTCATTGATGGCATAGTGGTATAGTGTAGGTAAAATTGCGTTCAAGAGAGTAATAGCCAGATGAGAAGATGGTTGACAGGACAGATGAACAACACAGGAAATGGAGGAGAAACTGCTAGCAAGATGTCTGACTAAACAGGAGGGTGAAACCCAGGCAAAGGTTAGGCTCAGTCATCTCTGGACAAGCCTAAGTGATGTAAATATGGAGTACTTTTTAATATATACCTTTATCTTTTATTGCTTTCACAGTATTGTTTTATACACATTGGGTTCATGTTACACATGTGTTGCTTATTATATAGCTGACATTTTGCACGTAGAACTCACCTGTTTTTCTTGTATTTCCTCAGTGAACTAATGCAGACTATGCTTATTCTATAAAATTTACATCCTAAACAATGACTGTTGGTTTCATGTCACGACTCGGTTGCTGTGGAGTGGTTCTTAGACACTGGAAACTTGAAACATGGTCCAGAAAGCACCTGCATTAGCATGATATGAGAGGTAGTTAGTGCACACTGGTGGGCCCACCTAGACCTACTGATTTAGAATCTCCATCGTAACAAGACTCCAGCAAGAGAGTCTGAGAAGCTCAGGAATATTTTCCTATCTCTCCTTCTTCATTAATGTTTCACTATAACACCTGTAGAGCTCTTTGCTACTTCGAGGAATTACTGCCACTTAGTGAAGTCTGATACACTGAAATTGTAAGATAGCCCATGAGGTTGCACCTACTCTATTAAAGTTCATTATGTTAACATGAAAATTAAAAGATTTATAATGTATTCATCTTGGGCTGGTGATACACCTCAGTCATACTGTGCTTGCCTAGGTTCACAAGGCCCTGGATTTGATCTCAACATTGCAAGAACAAACAACAATAACAACAACAAAAAAAATAGAAAACAAATAAAAGACACATAATACATTCATGTTATTATCACATAAAGAACACCAGCAGTGACATTACAAAAATGTTGCAAGTATCACAAGGATCAATGTTTGTTGTAACTTAGAAATTCTCAGTTGTGCATGTAGCTGTGACCTAGTAAAGAGGATTTATTGCTGTTTTCTGTCCCGTGAACATATAATTTGCAAAATTGCCAGTTCCACCTTTATGACATGAAAGTATACCAAAAGCAAGAGAAGACAAACTTCACCTGAAAAGCTGGAGATTCAAACAGAAGATGAAGCAAAAACAGCCGAAGAGATGATTCCAGGGATGCACATGACTTCCGTTCTCATTGCTTTTAACAATGCAAGAGCATTTGGCTCCATTTCCACTGAATGCGGTGGCTGCCAGGTTTTTCCTTGTTCAATTGACTTTTACTGCATTGCTTCAAGCTTTTAAAATGTTTGCAGCCCAGGAAGAGCTCATGTAATTCTGGTACTGATGGATGAGTGTAAAGACCTTTTGAAAACAGTTTGTTAGAAATGATAGATTAGGCATTTCTTCTGGGACTTTGCTTTACGTTATCACTATATGAGCCATTGCTGTTACTTTACTTAAAAGAAATTAGACAAAATTGTCTTCTGTCAAAATTGCCTGTGCTTCTAGAGTTATAAAAGAAACCCATGGTAGAGGAACCTTGATAGTCCCACACATGGTGGCCTCTCTACTTTGTTGGTATCATTTGCTTTCAACAAAGATACCTGATTTCCTCTTACTAGATTAAAATTGGTCTTGAAAAGTTAGAGCAAATTATACCGAACGTGGAATTTCAAACCTGAGTGAAAAACATCTGAACACTGGGTGTTCATCTTTCTAACAAGCTTAGCAGATGGATGGGAAGTGATGTTTGCTGTTTATTTCCTCAACACATCAATATGTGAGGATGTGGTGCAAAATATGGTTTTCCTGCAAATGAGCAAAAGCATGCAGAGGAGCACAGGCAGTGTGTTTGTACTCTGAAGGAACTTTACAAGTTAGAGAGCCTGTAAGACTTAAAATCTGCCCTGTGTATTCCATTCATCAAACTTTTGCAAGGGTTGTGATCGGGTTGAAAAGATAGAATTGTTTCTGCTGCTCTTCTAACCATTTCAAGAGTACTTAAAGGTTCATTTCAGGCAAGAAACACAAGGGAAACTGAAAGGCTATATACATTTATACCCTTGAATTATAAACAAGAAATTGTAAATCTAAGCCCATGAAAGAGGCCGTGTGTCGTGATTTCCTCAGACTTTTAGTGTATGTGTTTGTGACCAGTGATCTTTGGCTGTCAGTCAAAGCAGTTTAATGGCCTACTAGAATTATTTGAGAGTAGTTATGGAATTAGTCATAACAGTAGGGTAATGATTTGGGGGGTGCTTATCACCACTGATTAAAGGAGCTATCAGGAAGGGGGAAATGACTACTGATATGAAATCCTGAGAGTTGGCTACTTTTTTAGAGTAAGTAACTTGCTCGACTTTTGTTGTTGTTAAAGTCCAAAATCTTATTCTTCCCTTGTTAATTATTGTTTCCCAGTGGCTCTCATTCTTACAGTATTAATCATAGGTTGCCTACTTTTCCTGAAAGAATAATAAAATGTCTTCTACACCAAGTGAAAGCTATTATCACAAAGAGAATGATGAAATGGCCCAAATGTTGAAATATTCATGCTCCTGTAAGTCAAGACTGGACACTTGCAGTCATGTCTTGCTGCTAGTGACCTATGAAATTCTTACCCATGCCTGGGGCTGAAAATCCAGAGGTCTTAGATACCCACCCTTGTTTTCTTCACCTTGGTGTCTCTGGGATGAAAGAGAGAAAAACCTAAGCCATTTACACTGAAAGAAATGTTTTTATCTCAGTTCCTGAGTTGAGAGCAACACCTTTAAACTGAGAAGTGGCAAGTGTGAAACTGCCCCTGAAACCAGAGTTGGCTTTATGCTGATTGTGCTGGGAGCCTGATAATGGGGCTGCAGGGAAGGCCGATGAGGTCTCATTTTTCTAAACTGCACATGGAAGAGTTTCTGATTTTTCAAAAGCAGTTCATAGGATGCTGTTACAGTACTATTGTAGATGAGGTACCTGACCTTTAAAGGGTTAAATTATCTCCAAAAAGCTTTTTTTGGCTTCTGTTCTGTCTACTTTGTTGAATTTTTCTATGTAAGAAGACTAATTTTTGAAAATAATTCCTGAAAAGGGAATGTTAGGCTGTGTTCTATGGTTCTGAGAGGACCGCATTACCTGAGTGGAATCCTGGGTTCTAGGTCCCAGTCCTTCTACTGGGTGCTGTGCAGTTTGGGCATGCAGTTTTATTCCCTGGCCTTCATTTCTGGTGTTTGTACAGTGAAGGTTCCACTAGTTGCCCCTTCTATAACTTTGTCCCTGGTTGTTAAACTAATGTGCTTCTTCACTTTTCCTCTTAGCACTAAGTACAAAATAGCTGACTGTAGAAACAAAGGCCTATTCTAGGCAAAACAATAGGAAGGAAATTTCAGCACATTCTAAGGTGCTTGGTATAGAAAGCTGCACAATAAAATGCAACACATAGAATAGGTGACTATGGCTTGTATGCTAGGACCAGGGTTATTCTTTCATAAGAAATTGGGTCACAATCCTGTAAATGAAAGAAACAAAACAAGTGGTCTCTGGGAAAAACTAAGTTCTCTTGCTGGTGAGGTGTATTGCTAGATGGTTTAGAAGAAAATCAACCATAACAAACATAAAGCCACTATGATTTTGCCTAAGTCAAAACTCAACTCCTGGTAGAATCAGTTTTTAATGAAGCCAGCAGAACGGAGATCAAAGCTGCAGACATTCATCAAATACAATTTATAAGATGAGGAGCAGACCAGGCACATATGTATCTATCAAAGCCGGAGAAACAGCAAAACCAGACAAGTTTTCAGATTCTCCTCCTTCAGGAGGGTACTAGAAGTATGTGTCATAGGGCAGAGATGAGGAGGCAAGTGCTTTATTATGAGTTTTGCCTCAGACCTTCCAGTGTTCATCCTTTGCTCCTAGATGTGTCTCTTACAGTGCTGACCACATTTTGCAGTGTAAAATGCAAATATTATAACTGAGCCATGGGATACAAGTAGAAAGTAACCAAGAGTTGATGCTAATTCATGACCTCAAAAATGCGATCCATTGAAATTTCTGCTTCAACAATTAAGAAGAGATTAATGCAATAGAGATCTTTGCTTTATCACTGATCCTTAGAGAAAAGCTGTGCAGTGATTTTTTATGTATTTTCCACTGCCACATCCAGGCAACACCATCATAGTTTCAGCATCATGCACATAAAACAAAAAGAGCAGGGAGGGCCTGGGGCCAGGCTAGAGGAGTGGGCATTTGGGATCACGTTGAGTGTGAAGGGCTTCATGTCCCTCGGACTCTGCTTTTTTAAAAGCAATATTCTTCTCATATGGTTTGGGCTATATTAAATTTCTTCATTTAATATGAATGAATTAATTTAACTTTTAATCCCATTTTACAACTAAGGGGTACAGTTAGATGTTTGTTATTTCTTCAAAGGTAGGATTTCTATCATCAGTGTTTGTTACCAGTGATAGTGGAGTGATACCTCTTTTGAGGCAAGGATCCTCAAAGCCAACTTTTTAATGGTATTTCTTTCAATATAGTGCCCAGTATATTGGATCATTTTAGTCCTTCAGATTAACCTCATTACTTAAAATAGTAATTCGTTTCTTTATTCTTTTTGACCACCAAAGGCCTAGATAATAGCTGTGCAGAGATGTATATCATTTTTTCTTTTCTCTAATGCAGAACAGTTAACCAAGCATGAAATCACAATTATCCTTTAAAAACTGAATTCATTGTATTACAATTACCAGGATATCTTTAATACTAAAATATTATAAGTTATTTTTCAATACTAATTTTGTAGATTTTTTGGTACCTGGTGTCTCTGGAATGAAAGTATTAGCCTAAGGACAGTGGCTTCAATATCCATCATCTACCTATCCATTCAAATATGTGTATGCATATATATTATATATATTGCAAAGCTCTTTCTTAAAAAATTCATAAATTAATCTTCTGTACATAAAGAAGCTAAAAATAATGCAGGTATGGTTAAAGATCACTCTCCCTTGCCTCCTACCATTGTAGGACTTATGTACTGGGAAGCTGCCACAACAGAGCCTTATCTAACAGTCAGAGTCTAAGAAACAACTTGAGACCCGCTGGACTAGCAGATGAAAAGTGAAGACGGTCATTTGGAAAACTCCATGCTGTAGTGTCCTCAATCCTCCCCTCATGTGTACATAGTAGGCAACAGGGATATTAGCAAATGATCTCAAAGCTAAAATGTCCCCTTAATCACTGATTTGTGAGCCATTTATATTTCTCCAGAACCAGAGCAGATTTTTACTCCTTTTTACCCCACACCACATTTGTCTTTTGATGTGGGGGCCTCTAGTTAGTGATTGTATTTGACAGACCTGAGATAGATGGCTGTATGGAGAGAATTAGAATACATTGGTTCAGTGTTCTGGGTCTCACACATCTATGGAATTAAAAAGAAGTGTGAGAGACTGATCATGTGGACTTCCCAATGTTTTATCTTGCTATAAAAGAATACTTTGAGGGACAAACATTAAAAGGTGCTTCAAAAAAGCTTTGATATTTCATTAAAAAGACATGATAGAGCAGCATTTCAGACGCCCATCATCTCAGAAGTGCTCAACAGTCAATACTGTTCACTGTCTGAACAGAAGAAAGGGCATTTCCATTTTGAAGTAAGCCTGAGGATTTAGTCTCTGCTTTGCTGTTGTTTCTTCTATGACACCGGCCACCATAATTATCTTTCTGAATATTGTCTGTAAAATGTAACTTTAACCATGTAACCTTAGGGTTATGGAAATACAATCAATGAACAGATGACACTTTCCCGTGGTACTTGATACTCAGAAAAGATCTATTTCATCCTGAGGCAGGGGAGATAGCTCAGAGGTGTAAGTGCTTGCTTGGCAAGTGGAAGGGCCTGGGTTTGATCCCCGGTACTACACACTGCACTGTCCCTGGAACTCTGGGCATGCTCTGCTGGCCATCAAACCTGGGCATGGTGGCATATACCTGTAATCCCAGCACTGGCGAAGCTGAGACAGGAGGATCACCATGAGACAGGAGGATCACCATGAGTTGGAGCTGCATAGCAAGACCCTGTACCAAATAAATAAATAAATAAATAAATAAATAATTTCTAAATCTCTATATAAAAAAGATTCATGTCATCCTTCCTACATGCCTTTCTCCTTTCTTCTTTTACTTATCTCAGAGGGGTGGTTTGGTGATCAAGTAAGAAAATAATGGTAAAATTCTTGCTGAACAAAGATTACTACTGAAACTTTCAGTTCCTGGGGCAAAAGGTGCTTTCCTTTTTACAAAGTGTAGTAACAGGAAGCCAGCCTTGGGCCTTATCTTATCCCCTGAGGTCTCATGTGGCCTTATAAATAAAACTATGCAAAATGTAGATGCTATTTTAATATATTCTGTCCATATAGCAGTCTAGTCTTTCTTTTGCATGCTTTTGAGATTTTTAAAAAACATTAACCAGTAAGCTCACATTTTCCTGCACGCTAAATTCTGTAAGATGTCATTATAAAGTCCACTGGAGTTGCAAAGTGTTTTCAGCTATATTGCATTAAGTGCTATCGCATTTAATCTCACTGAACTGTTAAGGTGTTTTATAATGGGATGTAAATATTTATGGCCTGTTTGAGAATAACCAAAGAAAAGTGCTTTTCATTATTTTATTTTATATCCTATTAGCCAGATATATCATTTAGTGTTTCAGCTCTTTCAGGGATTGGAAAAGTGATGTCAACTTTGACACAGAATGTGACTCAGAAGGAATTTGGCTCCTTTTCTAGTGTGTCAGAGTGCTGTTGACTGGGTAACTAGCAAGCACGTTCTGCATTGTCTTTGTATTTTATTGGTACAAAGTAGAGTTTTAGTAATTCTTCTATAGGGGAATAATGAATAATAGCCATCTACAGCTAACAGAAAACAACTTTCTGCAGAGACACCTGGCAGTATCACATCTTCGGTTTGGTGTGGACACTGCTCAGATAGGATTTTCAGTTGGGGAAAAGTGTCTCTGCTCTTAATTCTTTTCCCTTAAAAAAAGTATATATTTCTTTAAGAAACAAATTATGCTCTTAGATCTCCATCTCGATTCTGAAATTTTCATATTTAAGTGGCAGCTAGAGGTAAGTCATCTAACAGCACTTATGTTACTTGGGGTAGGTAGCTCTCAAAGACACTTTTTATTAGGGAACTAGGAAAAGTTGATCCTATTTTTATGATTGCATACTGTGCTTGACAACGTTTAGTTATACAAATAGGAAAAGTTAAGTGTTTAAAAATAACCACTTTGTTCTCTAATCTGTCACTTTAGTTTTGTCAGATAAGTTTAAACCCTGAATTTGTTCATGTCAGAGGACAGAGGACAGTCATTTAAAAGTTTTCCTGTTCACAGACTATTAATTTGCCAGAAATAACAATCACAACAAAATGTCACATAATTTAAAAAGAATGCAAATGCATGCTTTTAATCAGAACAACAAGAGCAACAACAAAAATCCCCAGAAACAAGTACCAATATGCCAATGTGGTGTTGAACCCTGGGATGGACGCATAAAGAGCAACTGCTTGACAAAGACAGCTGTGTATGAGCTGCATACCCCTCACATCCCCCCACCTCATAAAAAGATATTTTCATTGGAAATATGGTTACAAATGTAAATCACTGATTTCTCGCAAGACCATGACGGCTCTGTAATAAATACCAAACTGGTCCAGTTTTGATCTGTAAAATGATTCTTTCAGATATGAAGGCTTTCAAGCAAATGTGAAGCTGTCTTTACTTAGATCCTTTGAAATATAAAGCAGTGATCTTAGACCACCAAGAACTGTACAGAGTGCCAAGTGATGTTTATAACATCTCAGCCTTCCTGTTCTTCATGTCTGATTTTATTAAATGTCTGTCAAGGAGGATTTTTAACTTTGATGTTTTCAACAGGAATTCATTGTATTTAAACTTTTATTCTGTGCTTTAATAGGCTGGTAATGAAAAGAATTATTTTCATGTTGAATTTATACCTCAGGCAATGGCTACAAAGGAGTCTTAAGTTATTATTGAGGTGGGATTTCCCCTTCTTAATAATAAATTTTATCAGAAAACTTAGAGATATCATAAAATAATTTTCACTGGCAGATGAAAGTATTTATTATTATTTATAAAAAAAGATCCATTTAAAATGGACCCCTTCTCAATATAAAATAGTGAAGAACTTAGAAGGAGAAATTTCAGAGCTTAGAGGGAGAAATAGCGCTGCTTTTATGTGATTTAGATCTTAGAGACTATGAAGAAATCACTTTATTTGCAACCTGTCAAGCCCTGACAAACCCGAAGAGAAATTAAGGCAAATTATGGTACAGTAAAGCTGATTAAAAACAGATAACACTTTAATTTTCTGAGAAATAACAAAGTAGAAAAATTAAATCAATAAAATTTCATTGCAAAAATTTATTGTTTTTAATTGTCAACACAATTTTTAGGGTTAAATTACTTAATTTGAACTCAGCTCATTAAATCAATAAAAGTAGGATGAGTGAAATAAATTTGTTGTTTTTTTCAAGCCATGAATTAAACTCTGAAATTAGTCCTCTCTGTTGACTTGGAAAGAGGCCAGTTTTATTACTGGAGCCCTCACACTCTTGTTAACTGCATTTGCTGTTTAGCTCTTAGGCAACTCCTTATTCAGGTTAAATAAAACAATTCATATATTGGATGAGGGGCTCCCTTTATTTCTCGCACTGACCATACCACTTTCTAAGCTATTATTCAGTTCTGACATGGCCTCACTTTGAATCATTTTATCATGTAAAGAGTTTATTTTCTATTCATGTTTTAAACAGCTACAATGAGGTATAATCTATGTACTATAAAATGCACCAGCACAATCCAATAATGTCTGGTAAATTTACAGAGTTGTGGCAACCACCACCCCAATGTAATGTAAAACTTTTATTCATGCCTACATTGTTTTAATGTAGTTTTTGTTGTAGTAGTTATTTTTTAGTATGTTCATTATCTGCTTCTGTATGAAATAAGCAGACTATTAATAACAGGATGAAAGAAGAGGGAGCCAGGTGTGGTGGCACACGCCTATAATACCAGATATTTAGGAGACTGGGCAGGAGGATCACATGCTTAAGACCATCCCGGGCAGCTTAGGGAGACCCTGGCTCAAGATAAAAAAAAAAAGTAATAACAAAAATGAAAGTACAAAGGATGCAGTTCCATGGTAGGGCTCCCTTGGGTTAAAACCCCTGGACCTCAGAAAAACAAAACAAAGCAACAACAACAAAAAAAGTGTGTGTGTTTGAGAGAGAAAGGTATTATAGACAACTGGGCTAGGATTCATTTATTCATTCATTTTTTTAACATATCCATTTATTTAACATTATTGAGCTTTTAGTATGAGCCAGGGTGGAACAGAGTGCTTATAAGACAGTATTTTTCAGACTTAATCCAGTGGGTGTGTGGATAAAAACTTTTGCATTACTACTACCAAAACCATGGTATGGTCACCTAGGGCAGGATGGGAATGCATGGGATAGGCTCAGTCCAAACAAGAGTTCAGGGAGGGCTTCCTGGAGGGAGGCATTATGGAGGCTGAGAAGGCAGTAGCCAAATGAAGAAGAGCACCAGTGCTTCAGAATGCATGCTTGGCTCTTACCACTCTGGACTTCTCTCCGTAAATTTGATTTGGGACACAGTAAGGCCAGACTCCAGGCCAAGGAATGTGAGGGGACAAGTGAGCCTGGGGAAGAAAACAGGCCCAGGGCAGCCATGTGGGTCCTGCACAAGGCCACAGAGAGCCTTGGTGCCCAGGCAAGGGAAATTCAGATTATGTGTCAGGCTTTCCAGGTTAGCAGAGTTTGAGAACTTTGCATATGGTAAGATATAGTTTCCATCCATTTCACCATATTCTGGACAGAAATACCAGAATAATGTAGGATTTATGTTAGCAGAGAAATTCTCATTTTATCTTTCAAGAGCAACACATGAGGGCTGGCTAGATGGCTTAGTGGATTAAAGTGCCTGCTTAGGCAGATGCAGGGACCAATGTTCAATCTCCAGAATGTGGTGCCAGCTGGACCCCATGACTTGCTGAGATGGTGAATGAGACTGGGTATGGGGGCCCATGCCTGTAATCCCAGCACTTGGGAGGCTGAAAAGATTAGGATCATAGGAGTCCGATCTGTGTAGTGAGACCGTATACACCAGATACTAAATACATAAAAAATGTCAACACATGATTATCTGTCAATCTGACTTCTATATTATCTCCATGTAGCTCCACATCTCTAATTCTGAGATACAGAAGGTGGGGGCAGAGAGAGGGAGGGAAGAGGAGGAGGATGGGAGAGAGGGGAACAGAGAGATTATTTACTATCATGTTTTATAGAAAAGAAAAATGAGAGGATTTTCCCCAGTATCTAGATTGACTCATTCATTGTTTTGAGATTCAATCCCAAGGTCAAGGTTTTGGGGAAGCTGAGGGAGGAGCCCAGGGTGGACAGATGGACTCTGGGGCTATTGGACTAATGCCCTGCTGAATGTGGGGCTCTGTATCCTTGGAGTGTTGACCCTGAAGCTCTAATAGCTGTATAGTCACATTGTGTGCTTTTCTCTCATAGCCGAGAAGCCAGTGGAAATGGCCTCAGTATACGTGGCCTCCTCTGGTTGTGGATAATTAGGCTGTCTGCTCCGTGCACTGACCCCGGAGAGGAGAACTGGCTCAATCCATTGGTATGGATTGTTCTGCTGTTGTAATGTGATGGTCAATTACTGCCTGTCCTGTTAAGCAGGCACTTGTCTCCAGATAACTGAAACATAACTGGAGTCTCTGATGAGTTCATCCTCTGCAAAAATCTGAATGCCATCCTAGCCGGGTAAAACTCTTTCAACAGAAAATATATTTTGCTCCATTAGTTACCTTCCATCCTGGTCAAATAAAAGGAGTAATTTCCAATTAAAATCAAAGAAAGTTTTCTTCAGAGAGAGCAAATGCTAAATGTGCATGGCCTTTTCCATCACCGGGATCTACATACCAGGAAACCTTGTGGATGGAGGTGGAAAGGGCAATCCCTCTTACCTGGGCTGACACTAACGAAGCTGTTAACAAGGTTCAAGGGAAACAACAAGGATAAGAAGAGGAAAGGTGGATGCCTCAGATCAGTCCTACTAAGGCAGACATATGTCGAGTTTGATCAGTCTAGTGACCCTAAGGACTTTGGCAAATGTCCTTTCTTATTTTTTAATGCCATTTTCAGCTCTTGCATCATTTTGTTTTGCATAGATGTATTCATCCTACATAGATATTATGCAATCAAGGTAGTGTTTATTTATCAGTACCTTATAAAAAGTGCAAAAACTTCCCAGTATATTTTTTTAAAATTTAAGAATGAAATTATACACAAGAAAAAATTTTAAAAAACACACAGAATTTATATTGAAAATACCAAAGTATACCTGGACTGCATTAATTTATGGTTTGAAGAAACTGATTTAATGTATACATATCATAGGCAGGCCTGCCATCTGTCTTTTGTTACTGAACTATGGCATTTATTTCAACTATCAAGGATTCATTGACAGTTGCCACTCTAGTTTTTTTCTTGTTGCAGTGGCTGATGGCCGGAAACCTAACAGTTTACAATTAGAGATTTTCTTCTTTAACTTGAGAGTTTAGAGCTCAAGTAGTAACCTCTTTAAGAAACATCACACATGAACACTTGGATATGTAATATGTTCTTTTAGTGGATTCTTATGGTTGGAAGATTAAGAAGGTAGGAGACTCAAAGAGTTGAGCTGGTGTCATAGGATTCTTGGGAAGAAAGGAGCCCTGGAGGGGGAGGAGCTGGGGCTGGTCCTTTGAGGACTAACTCCACCATCATGCCTGAGCACTGAGCAGGGTTTGGAGTCATTGATTCTATTGACACACATTTATTAGATTTCCGCTTTATACTCAGTAGCATATTTAAAATTATTTGCCATTTGCTAATCATGGAGTTTTCAAAGGGTCTTGATTAAGAATAATCTACACACCCGAATGAGCTTTTAGCTCCTTGATCTGGGCCTTCTATTGGTAGGCTTCTATACTGTCATATTAGAAATGAGGAGGTAAACCATTTCTGGTCACTTCTAATGGAAATGAGCAATTTTTAAATATGCTTGACCTTGATCTTCAACCTGAGGTTAGATAAGTACAAGTTTCACTTCAGGTACATCTCAACTCAACTTTAGGTTCTACCTGTTCTACCTTCCTCATAGGGGGTTGTGAGGGTCATGGAAGACAAAGTGTATTTAAAGCACTAGGAATTTATTTTTAGAGATTTTTTTTATTAGTACATGTTTGTAATACATGATATTTACATTCCCTGTGGGGAATTAGTACATGTACTGAATATGTTTTGATTCCTTTTACCTTCCATCCCATCCCAGGACGATTCATCTCTTGATCCCTTTCCTTTTATTTTCAAAGTGCTTTAAAAATGTACTGAAAGGCACAATGCCTGGGATAAATGGGAAGCTAACCGCCCTACAAGTGAGGGTGCTCTTGTTGCTCAGATTGCTAGGAGGAGAAACACACAGAGAGCACAGGAAGTCAGCACCTGCCTAGCCTGGGGTGGAGATGCCCAAGGTGAAATGAAGGCTGTGGAAACCACAGTCAGGTTACTTTTCTAAAAAAAACAATTACCTCTTGTACCAACATTCCAGGGACTAACCAAGACATCAAAGCAAAACAAAAATTACCTTAATTCAGTTGTTACCTCAGATACTAACAATCCTTTAAAATTTGTTCACATTTTTATCTCTTCTTGTTTACATGCACACGTAATGACATAACCATAGTACAGACATGATTTTGTGTCGCCTGCCTTTTACCTAATCTAATTAAATTACTCACTCATCTGATATTGTACACTAAGTTGCAGATCCTTTTGCTAGAATGAATCTTGTAGCAATGAAAATCTTTGTGCTTGTAATTTTGTTCATGTTTCAGGAAGTTTCTGGGAGAAATTTCTCAAGTAGGAATTTCTGGTGAAAATATACAAACATTTGTAACAGTTAAAGGTATTATGAAATGGCTCTCCACGAGTTGTAGCCTACTGTGTGCTGCCATGTGTAGTGAATGGCTGGATGTAGGCTCCCTTAGTCAACTTCCTGGGTACTGTCATTGTTTTTTGCTTCTCTTTTGTAATAGGTATAGTTATTTTTTTAATCTGCACTTTTTGGATAGCGAGTATTTCCCCATGTGTGTTTCCTATCTGTGTTACCTCCAATATAGAATTATTTGTCCTGATTTTTTCATTTTGAAATTAGAGTGCCGGAAGGGTACAGAAGACCTACTATGCTCAGACCCTTCTCCTGACGAGTGAAATGCATTAACCTATTACATCTGAACAGGACCTCACACATCGTGTTTCCTACCCACATTTTTAGATGAGAAAACTGAATCTTGAAGAAATTAAATTTTAGACTCAAAGTTGAATTGCTGATAAGTGGCAGTAGTTAGACATTTTTCTTATCATTTTATATGAGTTTTTAAGTAATATAAATATTAACTCTTTGGGGAAAATATTTTCAGCAAATATGGATGACAATCTGTTGTTTTCTTTTTTCTGAAATTATGCTATTTTTTGCTCTGCAGAAGCTTAAAGTTTTCCATAAAATGATGGATTTGAGAGATACTGGAGTGGTAGATTGGGCTTTAGCTCCTGCTTTATTTCAGTACCAAGATCAGTTCAGGAAAAATTGGAAGGAGCCAATAGACAGAGCTGTCTGGGGATCGTTTGCTAATGATTGTACAAATGTGTCTCAACCTCTCTTATTACTCCATGGGGTGGGAAAGTGTACCCAGAACCTGTCAGAGGTTATCTGTGCACAAGCCTTGCTCCTTAGCTACTCCTGGGTGGTCTCCAAGTGGTTGCTGTGTGGTCGCCATACTACTTGCATTATTCATTCCTGCCAAATTATATAAAGAGCCCCATAACAGGCCATGCATGAGGCTGCTGGCCCTCCCAGTAGAGCCCCTGGGCCGATGTGGCTAGTGTTCACTAAGGACAAAGTCATTATCTGTTGAAGCTAGCATTATTTCCATATAAAGACAGAATCTCATGGAAATGGGTGGAGCTGCTAAGAGCTGTAGCTCTGTTGTCAGAAGCATCAGTCAGAAGTTTTTCAGTGGCCTAGAAATGAATTTTTGGATGGGAACAGGGTCAGTAGTGCCAGAGGATGTGTTTTTGGCACAGAGGAGTATTAAAGATCTCCTCCTGTGGTAGAAGGGTTGCATGTCACATGGCTATTTGGAATATTCTAGCACACCACCCAATCTTCTCTGTGTGTCCATGCAACTGACTCCACTGCAGCTGTCTATATAGCACTGGCTACACACCCCATCCTGAGCCTGGGCTGGAGGTAGAAAGATTTAGCAAACTCCTTGTCCAGGAGGCTAGGTCCAGAAAATAATTAGGAGACACGCTTTCACCTGGGGGAAAGTGAGCTCAGAAAAGCCAGGCTTGCATCCAGGATTGCCTTGCTGCTAAATTCTGTGCAGCTTAGCTTCACAGACCTACTAGAAAAGTCTTAGAAAGTACTTTTGGCTTTTGCCCTCAGCACAACACAAGGTAATTGCGAACATCCCTAAGAAATAATGGCTACTTCCTTATCTTACCTGAAAGAATGATGACTGTCCTCTGATCAAAGGAAGAACCAAATTCTGGATTTGAAACACACCTTTTCTTAGGTACTTCAAGGAGCAGGGGCTTTTTGAACAAATGGCATCAGAGAAGAAATACGATTTATAAATATCTTCCCCCTTGTTTTCATATTACCTATCATAAGTGATTGCTGTACTAGATTGGGATGTGGTCATAGAAGGTCACAAAGGCCCAGGGACTTCATGTAAAAGTTGGATAAAGTCAATGGGCGATGGATGGTGACATCTTGTAATATATATATATATATATATATATATATATATATATATATATATGTGTGTGTGTGTGTTATATATATATATGTGTGTGTGTGTGTGTTATATAGTTTTAGGCTCTTTAAAGGTGAAAATTTTGAGATTATGGGACAGGAAATTAATAAAAAGTTGAACTGGCCCAAACAAATTCAGGAAGAATGGCTGGGACACCCAGGCATATGACACAGTTCCTGAAAGGAGTTGATCTATGAATCCTGTGGTTAATTGGTAAGTGGTTAGTGGCCCTGCCACTCCCTGGGTTCCCTGAAGGGTTGGAACCACCCCAGTCACATGGTCCTCATGATTTGCCCTTAATATGTAGTCATTACGTCAATTATTTAAGTATTTTCTTAGCTTAGTATCATTTTTATATGTGTGTCAAAGCTGGTATGTTCTTTGAGATTCTTGGTTTCAATGCAATCTAAGCCTTCTATGTTTAAGACGCTGTATGTAGTTACACTTCTGTGACTTCCACTCATGGGGTCTCTAACTACTCTTGAAGATGATGATGTTGACCATTGACCAGCTGTCCTATGGCCAAAAGGCAGCACACTCCATCCTTTGGACGGCAAATAGCACAAGGACTGCACATCATGCCATGGGTTTATTGTAGCCTTGGGACTAGTTAATCCCAAATACTGTCCACTGCAAACTCCTCTCCTGTTACTAAGATGTCCCTTTCATCTGTTGACTTCCTGCTTCCTGCATTCCTGTTATTTATAGTACCCCAGGAACAAACCACTCCCAAATTTCTCAAGAGGATTTACAGTTGCTACTTGCAATTCCTCACCCAGTTCACGCCTTCACCTCTTGCAGCCCGATGATCTATCTGCTCTGTGCCTAGAGGTGAACAGTGACATCTTTGTTTAGCCCAGAGGCTGTTTATTCAGCCTTCAGTATTTTGGCCTGTTATCCTTGAAGGTTCACTTTGAGCTGGCTCTTGTGTTTGAGAACAGTGTATTTTCCCCTTTTCCTTTGCTTACTGCTCCTCCTTGGCTCTCTTTCCTCTTGTACCTCCATGATGTGAGTGATCCTGAAGCACTTGCCTTCTCTGAACATGTTCTGTCAGTGACATGACACAGACAGTGGCCTGGAAGATCACTTCCCTTTGGACAAAGGCCATATCTCTACTCATTTCAGATCCTCCCAGCACCAGGCTCACAAGCTCAGTGTTCTAACTGCCCTTCCCTTGTATGGATACCAGACACTTCAGCCTACACAAGCCCCCCTCCCTTCCTCCCCATCTATGCTTCTGCTGCACCAGCTACCAGATAATCCAGAGGGGACTTTGCATGTGGGAGGCAAGGTGTGTGTGGGCACGGGATTTTCAATCTTTGTTTTCATTCTGCTACTTATCACATTATTCCACATCCTTTCCACTTTTTGTTTGAGATTTTGCAATACCCTTCTTTTCAGGATTTCTCAACTTTTATTACCACCCTCCAGGCACATAGCTGTAATAATGGCTTGTAAAGACAATGATTTTCAGTTACCTCTGGGGAATAGATGTGGGGAACATTCCTCAAGGGGATCCAAACCAAAATGTCTGGGATCAGAGTGTGCAGTTTGAGAAAAGCCCTTTAGGTAATTCCTGTGTGTCTCAGTGGAGAGGGGTGCATCTCTCTCTCTCTCTCTCTCTCTCTCTCTCTCTCTCTCTGTCTGCCTCTATATATTCTTCTACAGGTTTTGTGGTCACTTTTCATTCTTTCTTAACAAGGTTTTGAGAGATAAACTTGATTCTCAATGAAGACTAAGATATCATTCTGGCTGGATGTGGTGGCACAACCAACTATTTGGGAGGCTGAGATAGGTGGACTGCAAGCATGAGGAGAGCCTGGACAACTTAGTAAGACCCTGTTTCAAAACACTAAAAAGAGTCTGCAATCAGGTGCAGCGGCGGGTGTTGGATCCCCAGGCTTGCTGTGCCAGCCCTGCCCCCGGGGCGCGCTGAGACAACAATTGAGACTGGCGTGGTGGCATGCCTGTAATTCCAGCTCTTGGGATGCTATAAACAGGCAGATCACCATGAGTCGATCTAGTAGTGAGACCCTAAACACCCTGCAGACCCTTCCCAAAAATACAAAAACCCCCCAAAACAAACAAACAAACAAAACAAAAACAAAATGAAAGGAACACTAAAGTAGTAAGAAGGGCTGAGGGTGAGGTCTAGTGGTAGGGGCCTCTGGATTCAATCTACACTACTACCGGCAAAAACAAAAGATACAGTTGGAGATAGATCTTTCTCATGGTGAAAAAGATGAAGAGGTGGAGGAGGGAGGAGAGAGCGGAAGGCAAGAGGATGATAAGAGGAACGAAGGCACATGATGTACACGTACCAACTCCACACAGAGAATGTAAACATTATCTGCTGTGAGCATGCATGCACTCATTTTTTTAAAAAAAGACATAATTCTTTCCATGCTTCAGAGCTCTCCGTGGTTCTCTATTAAATATTATAGTTTTCAAACTTCCCAAAATTGCATCCCTATTGAACTTCATCGTTATGATCTCTTAATTCTTCTGTCCCTACTCTAAACTTCAGCCAAACCCAAAGAATTTCTCTGAGCACTTTAGGCTGCTTCAATTTGGTTTGGACCATGCTGCCCATCTGGATTGTCACTCCTTTTACTTGTGCTGGTGAAATTCTGTATGGACCCAGCATCATTTCTGCCAGGATAGCTTCTTCCTCCTAGGCTTGTACTCACTTGCAGAGGCATCTTTTCTCTCTCAATAGAATATAAATTCTTGGGCCCGGGGAGATGGCTCAGTAGAATAAGTGCTTGCCTGGCAAGCACAAGGGCCTGAGTTCA